>NW_020769430.1:43127-120820 GCF_900518735.1 Pseudonaja textilis
AGTGAGTGGACCTGAGTGAGAACTCCTTGAGTCCTCAGGACATAACAGAAAGAAAAAGGGAAAGAGAAAGGAAGATAAAGGAAAAAAGGAACAGACAAAGAAAGGGGGGGCTGGAAGGAAGGGACAAAAAGAGAAAGAAAGAAAGAAAGAAAGAAAGAAAGAAAGAAAGAAAGAAAGAAAGAAAGAAAGAAAGAAAGAAAGAAAGAAAGAAAGAAAGAAAGGAAGGAAGGAAGGAAGGAAGGAAGGAAGGAAGGAAGGAAGGGAGGGAGGGAGGAAGGAAGGAAAGAAAGAAAAAAAGAGATGGAGGGAGGGAGGAGAAAGTGAATGAGATATATGAATGGATAGATAGATACATGGAAGGAAGGAGGGAGAGAGAAAAAAAGGAGAGGAAGAAAGGACACAAACCCTGACTTCACAAGATTCTTTGAAGCAGCACAGCAATCTAGGGCTGGACTGGAAGGGATCTTGGAGGTCATCATCTAGTCCAACTCCCTGCTCCTTCCAGAGATCCTTACAGAATCATAGAATAGCAGAATTAGAAGGGTGTGTGTGTGTGTGTATGTGTGTGCGTGTGTGCATGGCTGTCAAAGCTCCAAAAACAGGTCAAGTAGCTCTCTGGAGATCAGTCATAAATCAGAACACTTGCTAAGCAACCTGCCATTAAATGAGGACCACTTGTATTTGGTTTGCCAGTGACATGCCCACCAAGCCATGCCCACCCGGTCACGTGATCACCAAACCACGCCAGTCAGCAAGTCACACCCACCCAGTCACATGATCAACAAGCCACACCTACAAATTAAGCCTTGTCCACAGAACCAATTGTTAAAAAAATTGAATCCCACTCCTGCATGTGCATGGCACAAACATATCTCTCTCTCTTCATGGGAGCAGCAGAATGTATCCTCCTGGCTGTGATGGCTTTTGACCATTTTTAGCAGTGTGTCTAGCCTGTGTTACACCACAATAATGAATTCCTAAACATTCATTAGAATTTCAGTTGCTTCTTGGATTATTAGCTTTCCAGTTTCTGTTGTCCCACTTTATCTTTCTTTGTCCCCACTTTGTGCCCTATAAGACATTAACCATTTTTTCTGTGAGGCTCCTGTTTTACTGCACATGATTTGCACTGATATCTCTTTAAATGAATTATTAATGTTAGTTGGAAGCCTAGGCACACTATTCTGCCCTTTATCTTGATTCTGGTTTCATATGGTTATATTATTGGTGCAATAATGAGGATCCACAGCACTAGTGGAAGATGGAAAACCTTTTCAACATGTTCGTCTCATTTGACAGTGGTGATGATCTATTATGGGTCAGGGATGTTCATGTATATGAGGCCAAAATCCAGTTACTCTGCAGAGCATGATAAACTAATTTATATATTGTATTATTTTATCAATTATCTGCTGAAGCATATAATATATAGCTTTAGAAATAAGGAAGTCAAAGAATCATTAAGGAGAGCTTTTGGAATAAATGCATTGGAAAGTCACACTAAAGACAGAGTTAAGAAAAAATATATCACATTATGTTTTCCAAATTATATACAAATTTTATAAATTTAAATAAATAAAATTAGTAGCAATCATTAGCAAAATAACAATAAATATGAAAATCAGATTGGTATAGTACTGGAAGAAGATTGAAAAGAGATAAAACAAAATCATTATTCATGCAATGTATAATTAACCAGGCAAAATCATTGACACAAGATATACTGCAATAGAATAGAATAGAATAGAATAGAATAGAATAGAATAGAATAGAATAGAATAGAATAGAATAGAATAACAGAGCTGGAAGGGAACTTGGAGGTCTTTTATTCAATCTTCTGTTCATGCAGGAAACCCTATACTATTTCAGACAAATGGTTATCTAATCTCTTAAAATTGGGTTGTCTTTTTTAAAAAAGGGTGGGCTAATGGAAAATTGATTAATTAAATTATGATAACTTTCATATAATTCTAAATTGTTTTAATGTCCATCTTTTTCCAAAATTTCATTCTATTGTTTGCATTGTTTATTTGCGTTCATTTTGAATTTTGGATTTTTGGGAGAATTGTGCACATTAAGATTAAATTAAAGGAAGATGTGATGGCAAAAAATTTAGGAATCTTTGTTCTAAACTAATAACAAAATCTGTTGTGTGCATTACAAGAAAATGTTTATTTGTAAAATATGTTATTATTTTCTTTTATAAGTGTCTCAACAGTTAAAGATTTATTTGATTTACTAATATTTTTTAAAGATTAAGACTGCCATCAGATGTTCTGACACAGTTTGACTGTTAATTAGCAGTTGGCAAGAAAATGCTGCTGATTTAAAGAAGCTCCTGAATGTATATTCTGGCTGGCTTAATATGAATTGCATGTGAACATAATGATGATCTTGGAGGTGTATTTTGTATCAGTGTAACATACAAGTCATTTAATCATCAGACAATTTATGCAATGCAATGCACTGGGGGAAAAACTTTCTTAGAAGTGAAATTATATCGCATTCACACAATTTAGGGCAAAAGTGACCTTCACCTAAATATAAATGAATGGATTAAATTGTCTAAATGTTCATTGTGATTGATCACAGAACACATATTTTCCTGGACTGCTAAATACCATTGACATCTATGAATAAAATGTCTTATTTATTTATTCATTCATTCATTCATTTAGAAAATTTATATTACTGCCTATTCACATATGGCAACTGAAGGAAGCTTACAAAGACATAAAAACACATAAGAGAAATAAAAATAATAAAAAATTATTTTTTAAAAAAATAATTAAAATAATAAAACAATAATGTTATGCAGTGCATAAAATTTATGCAATACAAGCAGTATTTCCACATTTTTAGCCATTTAAATTTCTGGCAGCAGTGTCCTAATTAATGCTCAAAGGATAGTTTGATATTTTTGGCAAATGCACATGAGGCATATAAAAAAGAAACAGTAATTATAGATTTGCTGTGAGCTTATTTTTTGAAAAATGTTATAGGCAGTAAGAATATCAATTGTAACTGTTCCTACACATATATTATTGCAGAATGGTATTAAATTGTTCCTTAATTATACTCAGCACTTGGCAAATATGCTTAAAGTGTCTATCTTTCTAAGGAGAATCAATACATATCAATAGTAAGCACTTTCTTTAAAAAGCCTTAACCTACATATAATGAGAATTGCTGGGTTTTTCATTTGTTCCATATCTTTAGAATTAAGATCCATTAATATGTCATCTCATTTAGATCTGTTAAAGATTTTGAAGATACAATTTTTTTAAAAAAAAATCAAAGATTTGCAGTGCTGACTCCATTATTTTTCATTGCTTTATTACTGAAGGTAAGCATGAATAATTCCCACCATGCTGATACAATCTATCAGTCTAAGTTCTCTATTAATTTTACAATTTTAATTTATCTTCTTATATCTTACTTTTTTTACAGACAGTTAATAACTAATTTTAATGTTTTCAGTTTGAACTATAGGATTTCTGCACCAGCCACTATTCTGGACAGCTTCACAGGTTCTTGGTCCACATAGGGTTAGGATTAGTCTATATAGTCAGAATTAAATAAAGGGGGAAAGTGATGTGTGTCCAGATTTAGTGTATATTAAATCTATATATTGCACCAATATTATCTCTTCAATCAATATCACAATTTGGACAAAACAGTCAATCAGCTTATTAGTTTACTTCCCATTTATAATTTCATCTCTATAATCAATAATTATACATACAATAGATGCAACATATGTCAATCAGTTATGCATGCATACATTCAACATAATATGTCAATTATATTACACTCTGTATCTAATATACATGTAAGTATATAAGGGTCAGTCATACAAACTTTGTCATTTCCTAGAATTTATTTTGAATATATAGGAATTTAATTTTAATGAAAAGCAAATAATGAAGCATGCTCATTAGTCTCCTATTTAATATGTGAATCTTTTCAGTAAACTCTAAATTGTAGAGTTATGAATCCATGAGCCAACATTTACTTATTTAATCCAACATTTATGGATTTCTGTCTAAAAAACAAAATATCTATCTCCTCTATTTCATTTTCCACATTTAAAATCTGGCATTTATGAATGTGTGTATATTTAAAATAAGCACAATCTGGCTGGAATGTAAATTTTATATGAATTATCCTATTTAGGTTTCAATAAATACAGATGTAAAAAAAACTATAGACATTGTAAACACAGCCGAGATTTAAAGGACTTTACAATTAATATTATGAGTCTGTGATATTTGAAAAGATATGCTCCTTTTCTATTATTTATCATAGAAAAAACTGAAGGAATTACAAAAATTGTATAAATTTTAGCCTTGAAAACTATATAGTAATATAGTGGTTTAATTTTTCAGGGGCCTGTAGAAAGGAGAGCAAAACAGAGATTGTATTAAGTTATTTGCCAAGCAATAGAGTAATTGCAGTAACATTCCAAGGAGTGATATTGACTGTAGCCTATATAAGGGACTTGGTCATCTCTATTCTCATTGCTGAAAATAATGTCTAGCTCAGCTGAGATTCCTGTTTTTTGCATTTCACTCTTCACTCTTAAATCCTTGGACTTGCTGACAACCTTGACCTCGCTCTTGAACCCTGGACCAATTTTAGATAGCTATTTTCCATGCTCCTCTTTAAAAAACACATTTGCAGGCAAGTCTTTGGTTTGTTTAACATATAAGACAATATGAATTTATTGTTATGCCTGTTACCTGAAAATAAAACTGATAATTTCTCAAGAAATAGCCTGAGTGTATGAGATTGAAACTAGAAACAGCATGTAATTAATCTGAATATGTAATCTTACATTTACTTGATGCATCTATTGTCTACTAATCCTAATTCTTCATTTTTACAGATGTGTCAGTTGTGGATTTGATTAATAGTTCAATTTTCTCTCTCCTCCATCATTTCTTCTTTTCCTCTCTTTGTCTCTTATTTGTTAATGAATAGCAAAAAATTCATCAAAGTATGAATCTGGTCAATAAAACTGTTGTATTTGAATTCATTCTTCTGGGATTTCATACCATTCGTTCAGTTGAGATTGTGATCTTCATTGTTTTCTTCTTTGCATATGCATTAACCATTGCAGGAAATGTCATATTAATCATATTGGTGGTAGTCAATCATCATCTTCAGTTGCCCATGTATTTTTTTTTGGCTAACCTCTCATTTCTTGAACTCATGATCACATCAACTGTAGTGCCTAAAATGCTAATAAATATGATCACAGGGAAGAAGACAATCTCCTTTGTGGGCTGTCTTACCCAATCGTTCTTCTATTTTCTGATGGGATCTACTGAATTTTTCATATTGGCTGTCATGTCCATAGACCGTTATCTTGCAATTTGTTACCCACTGCGCTATGCTTTGATTATGAACAATAAGACTTGTTTCCAGTTTTTATTGGGGACATGGGTTGGTGGTTTCATGATTATTTTAATTCCCAGCATTGTGACAGCTGGATTACCATTCTGTGGCCCAAATATTGTTAATCACTTCTTCTGTGACAGTGCACCTTTACTCAAACTGGTCTGCAGTGACACATTGTTGGCTGAAAATATTGATTTTGGGACTTCTTGTATATTACTCTTGGGATCACTTTTTGTAACCACTGTATCTTATATGTATATTATTATTGCTGTACTGAGAATACCTTCAGCACAAGGTCGTCAGAAAGCCTTCTCAACCTGTGTATCTCACATTACTGTGGTAACTCTATATTATGGGAGTTCTATCTTTATTTATGTCCGCCCAACCAAAGGAAATGTGCTTGATTTTAACAAAATGGGTACTGTGCTGAACACAATAGTGACTCCCATGTTGAATCCTTTCATATACAGTCTTAGGAATGACAAAGTGAAAATTGGACTAAGAAGTGTCCTAAAATCATTCTTAAACATTCTTAAAATGAAGAACTTAAAAATATAGACAAAGTCAAGAAATAGCAATAAAAAATCCAGCACAATACAGTAGTATAATTAACAGTCTATTTCACATGAACTTAATGACACATATTGGGAAGTCTAGATTTTATTTATTTATTCATTCAATTTAATCCATTTTGTTTTGTTACATGCCATTAGATTATACAGAGCTGATATAAATTAGGAGGGATTAATAACATTTGACTCATTTTTCTAGCAAGCAGTGGCTGTCACTACTTTCTACTTACTAGAAGTTCTGAGGTTAACTGTACTCAATTCCTTATTTTGAATAACTCATTCTAAAAAAGTTATTTTGGCAATTTTTTCAGTAATGCAAAATGTCACTGATAGAAAATGGTTGGTAGTCAAGGATGAGTCCAATGCCTTATTCCAAAAATTGTTTGACAAAATAAGAGCTGGGAGCTGCTTTGGACAGATAAACTTTGTCCTATGCTATGTGTATTACTCTTGCAAAAAAATGTTTTTAATGAAGAATTGAACAGAAAATATGAGGAAATAGAATTGATCCAACAGTAGAGAATCTTTTGAGTATAATATTTGTCATGAGGTGTCCTTTTTCAAAGCTAGCTATTGTCAATCAGTCCATGCTCTTATTGCTATTAGTTAAACAGGGAATTGGAAGTACGATGGCTTTCTTATACTAATACTTCATTTTATAAGAGCATATAAAAATGTTTGCTGGATGTTGCTATAGGCCCAATTATTGAACAGTAATAAAGCATATACTATTGTTACCTTTATTGTCAGAGTACAACATGTGTACAATGAGATTGCCTAAACTTCCCTTCATGCACACACCCCAATACAACTCTTATACAATAGTGATCAGTTGGAAAGCCCAAAATCCTTGGTCAAAAAATGTCAGCCCTTTTTCATTTCATTTAAGCGTCACTTCTATAATTCACAAGATAGTAAAAAAAAAAAAACAGCCACCAATATCAGTGAGTTTGATAGTCTGACCTCCATGGACCTGTTCAATCCTCTTTTAAACCACCCAGGAGGGCTGTCATTACCATAAAAGCTGGCACTGAATTCCATAATTTTAGTAGACATCAGATTGTTGTATATATTCAATATATGCAGGTGGTTCTGAATAATGACTATAGGCAACTGAATTTGTAATCTTCCTCTTGATTGACATTGCAATTAGGAAAAAAGGACATATAATCGATTCTATAGATTGGGCTGAAATTGCTAAAGCTAAAATAAAGGAACTAAACATTAATCCCAGCATTTAGATTATATTGGTTAATAATATTTTTTTTAAAAATCATAAAAGTCCAAAAATGGAATTCTATACAGGACCAAAATAAAAAGAAGTATGGCAGGGGTTTTCTTTAGCAAAAATGAAAACAAAATTAACCATTCATTAAATCAATTAATTAAATAATAAATAATAAACATATTATTTAAATCCTTTAAATAATAATAAAAAAGATAATTCATCTTATTTTCAAATTATTTAAATTTAGGTTTTCTTTTATATTTTCAAAACATTGGCAGTTCTCTCTATAGCTATTCCTTGCTATGTGAAGCCCAATAATCTGTTGTGGTTTTTGTTTTTCCATTATTGTACTGAGCAGCCCAGAGATTCCTTGGTTCTGAAGGATAGTACCTAATTATATTAAAGGATGCACCTATTGTGGGGTTTTTTTTTTACATTAGAAGACATGTGTAAGGCTTGAAATCCAATTTTAGCCATGTTCTTGAGTATAGAAAAATTATTGTATTTTCAAAGATGGACAGAACAATGAAATACCCAAAGTGTAGGAATGGATTGTGAAAATTACAGAAATTGCTAAAATGGCAAATCTGATTTGCCTAATCAAAGTAAAAAGACCAGAAATCTTATGTGGATTTTTTGATGGAAAAAAATAGTGATATGATGATTTATGAATTTGATGATTAAAAAAATTCCAGATTAAGTGAAGGATTAAAGAGATTTACAAAACATCCAAGAGGAAGACAGAATTATAAGACTGTAATTATCAGTTGAAGAGCTGGTTGGAAGTAATTGTTTGATAATTTTAGTTTCTTTTCTTTTTTTCTATTTATTTTTATGTAAATTTCTCCATAATTTTTAAATATAAATTAAAAAGACGTATTGCATTAGTCTACCTAAAATATGGTGCTGCTATAGGGATTTCTGCTCCAGGAAGGACAAAAACTAGAATAGGAGTGTCAAACTCAAGGCCCACAGGATAGATCCAGCAATGGGATGTTTAGATTTGGTCTGTGGGGCCACCCTGGAACAGTGAAGGACTGGCCTGTGCTTTCTTGAACTCATGATCACATCAACCGTAGTACCTAAAATGCTAATAAATATGATCAGTTCCAGAGGTGGAAGGCATAGACATTTTAGTGAGGTACTGACATTTAGTTCTGTAAGTAGCCCCAGGCTGGTCCTGAGTGAAGGAGTGGAAATCTGCCAGTTTGAACTGAGATAATGGAATGTAAGGCAACTGGAAGTGATCAGGCTATGCAGAAGGTAGCAGAATGTGAGGCAACTGGAAGTTGGAACAGTTCTTTTCAGGTGGGGAGGGGGAGTAGAATGTCTAACTCCTTAGCATCAGAGCATGTTAATATAATACAACTGGCAATTGGAACAGAGTTCTTTTCAGGTGGGGAGAGGGAGTAGAACTCCTTAGCATCAGAGTGTGTTAATTACTGTATTAAGAAATAGTAATGATCTGATAGTTATTTTGAAAATTCCTTTCTTAGAAAGCACATAGAAGCTAATAGGAACATACATGCCAAATTTCAAGTTTGTAGGCTTTCTGGAAATTTCCTGATGAGTGAGTGGTACTTGGCTTTGATATATATAGATTAGCTATCCAGTCCAGACTTAACTAGCTTTCTAACCAGAAAGTTAATTATGAAGAACTGTGCTAAATGCTTTGCTGAAGTCAAGTTTTTGTCTGCATTCCAAGTAACAACCTCCAAAGAAGAAGATTCTGAGGCCAGCATTTCTTCAAAGTTCCATTTTATTAGAGATGTCATATTGGCACATCTGGGAAAACCTGAATCTGAGAGTTCTGGGTTTTTCCCCACCATAAAGAAAGTCAAAAATGGAGCTGGCATTGTGGTGGTACAGCGTGTGATCTTGAAGCTCCAAGATCACCACTGATATTTCCATTGCAGGATGGTCTCACCGGACCTAAACCATCCCGTTGAGATGGTGACTGAGAAGGGCACATCCTGTCGATCCCAGGGACATTGCAAAGTCCCTGGTAGATCCAGGAGAAGCCCTTTTTTCCTTGTGGTGGAGAGGCAGCCATTTAAGCTGCTGAAGCTGTGACAGCTCCGGAACGGAAGAAAGCTGGAAAGAAAGTGTGTTAGTTTGGTGAGATAAATTTTTACTTACTATTTTTTGGAGAGAACACCCTAAAAGCAAATTTTAAAAGTGAAGACAAAAGTGGTTAAGCAGCAAGATTAAGCACAAATTAAACCTGAAGGCTTTTTTCCCCCTTTTTATTGGAACTTGGATTTTTGTAAAAGTTTCTCAATTTTTAAACTGGACTGGTTTTTCTTTTTTAATTTTTTTAAATAACTCCTTTGAAAGTCCCTTTTGGTTAAGATTCTTTTTTTTCTTTTCTTTTTAATGACTTTATTTATTTATTTTCATTTATTCCTGGATTAAATATTCTTCTTTCCATTTTTCTTATTAAGCATTGTAAGATGAGCAGAAAGCCTCAGCTTCTTCAGTTCTGGCTTCTTCCTCCTCAACATCTGGAGGACAACAGATGACGTTGCAACAGGAGAAGGAGAAGGAAGTGACACTGCAGATGATTATGCAAGGAATTCAAAAGATACAAGCAAAAACAGGTAATATTGAAAAGAGAACGGAAAATATTGAAAAGAGAACAGAGAATATAGAGCAAAGAACCAAAACGACAGATGAAAAAATTGATAATATTCAACAGATGATGACGCAATATGTGGACAGAATTAAGAAAATTGGAGAACAAGAAGTACAAAGAGATAAGAAAATTGGAGATATGGATACCTGATTGAATGAAGTTGAAAGAGACAAGAGCAGATCACTGGGATGGGAAATCAATAGGTCAGAATTTTATCTCAGATTTCAAAATATAGAAGAAGAAAAGGGTGAAAACCTTGCTAAACAGAACTATTTTGAAGATGCAAATAAACCAGGCAGATGGTTAGCTTATAAACTGAGAAAGGAAAGAGACTCAAGAAGGATAAATCAATTAATAGATGAACAAGGACATGTATGCTATGGAAATGTGGAGAAGAAAAATATTATTCAAAATTATTATGGAAAATTGTACCATCAAGAGAATGTCCAGAAAGAAAGAATTAAACAATACCTACAGAAAGCAAATCTGACCCAGATACCCAAAGATATTGAAATAATGTTAGAAAGTAACATAATGATGATAGAATTAACAGAAGCTTTAAAAAAGCAAAATATTGGGAAAGCACCAGATCCGGATAAACTGCCAGATGAATTTTACAAGACATTTCAGGAAACATTGAATCTTCACTTATCAGAAGTTATGAATGAAGTTATGTCAAGGAAGAGAATACCCAAAACATGGTCAGAAGCATATATTACACTTGTACTGAAGGAGGACACAGACCCACAGCAAGTTAAAAATTATAGTCCTATATCCCTATTAAACTCAGATTATAAAATCTTTGCTTCGATTCTGGCAGAAAGACTGAAAAGATACAAAAAATTTTATTCACTCTGATCAAAATGGATTTCTGCTGAAGAGACAAATTAAAGACAATATGAGAATAATTTTAGACATTCTGAAATACTATGAGACTCATCCCAAAAAACAAATGGCTTTGATGTTTTTAGATGCACAAAAAACATTTGACAATGTGAGTTGGCATTTTATGCTATTACAATTGGAACAAATGGGCTTTGGTAAAAAAATTACCCAAGCCATAGAAACGATATACTTTAAACAAACTGCAAAGGTTATGATAAATAGATATATATCTATCTAGATATAGATATAAGAAAAGGGACTAGACAAGGCTGTCCACTGTCACCTCTGTTGTTTGTGTTAACACTGGAAGTGTTGAACAGGAATATTAGAGAAGAAAAAGAAATAAAAGGAATGAAAATTAAAAAAGAGTACAAATTGCAAGCCTTTGCAGATAACCTGGTATTTGTATTAGAGGATCCATTGGAGTCAGCCCCTAAGATAATAGAAAAGATGGAAGAGTATGGGAAAGTAGCAGGTTTGAAAATAAATAAAGATAAAACAAAGATTTTTAACAAAGAACATTAGCAAGACGAAAGAAAGAATTGGAGGAAGTCTTGGGGATTCAGGTCACAAATAAGGTTAAGTATTTAGGGATACATATAATATCAAGATGTAGCAAACTCAAGGAGGACAATTATCTTAAAGTTAAACAACAGATTGCGACAGACTTGATAAAATGGGAAAATTTACAATTATTATTGATTGGGAGAATATCTACAATTAAGATGAATGTATTGCCTAAAATCTTATATTTATTCCAGACAATTCCAATCAGATTGGGGAAAGAATTTATTGAAGATCTAAATAAAATAGTGCTAAAATACATTTGGCAGGGGAAGAAAGCGAGAATAAAACTTAAACTGTTACAAGATGCAAGAATAAGAGGAGGATTCGCTTTGCCCAATTGGGAATTATATTACCAGGCAATGAGCTTGATGTGGGTAAAGGAGTGGATAACATTAAGGAATACTAGACTTTTGAATTTAGAAGGACATGACTTGCTGTTAAGGTGGCATGCCTTCCTCTGGTATAAGGGAACTAAAAGGCAGGGGTATTTTAGAAGACATTATATTAAAGAAGCATTGTTTTCAAACTGGGAGAAGATAAAAAAGCAATATTATTTAAAAATTCCACCATGGTTATCTACTATTGAAGCTTTTTCTTATCCAATAAACAAACAGATATGGTGAAATGGATGCACAACAAAATTTGTAAATCAACCAGCACACTGCTTGTATACTTATGGAAGAAAGTTTGATGTTTTTATGTTTTGTTTGTTTATGTTTGTTTTTAAAAACCAATAAAATTTACAAAAACAAAAAACAAAAAACCAGATATGGTGAGATATTGAATGAAAAGGGTGAACTTAAATCTATGCAAATGTTGGAAGAACATGGTGCAAAAATGAATTGGTTTTCATATTGCAAATACAATCTAGATTTGATAAAGTTTTTAAAACAGAAGGTATCTATGATAAGTTGACTGATTTATATAAAATTTTGACAAGTACTGATGAAAAAGTAATTAAAAAACTTTATGGACATTTGCTGGAGTTTAAATTGGAGGAAGAACATATTAAAGAAATGATGATTGCTTGGGGGAAAATTTTTGGTATGTGATTGACTTAGATAAATGGCAAAAATTGTGGTCTCAAAATTATAAAATGACAATGTCAACTGCATATAAAGAAAATTTGTATAAGATGTTTTACAGGTGGCACCTACCCCCAACGAGACTTGTGAGAATGTTTAAGAATACATCAGATAAATACTGGAAATGTCATCAGATACCTGGTTCATATTACCATATGTGGTGGACATGTTCGGATGCAAAGAGACATTGGAGTAAATTCCACACATGGAAAAAATGACAAAACAACACATAGACTTTAAACCTGAGATATTTTTATTGGGAATT
Organism: Pseudonaja textilis; assembly: GCF_900518735.1. Next base: position 55,768 of record NW_020769430.1, read on the forward strand.
ATATCAGAAATATATTGTAAAGAATTGAAATATTTGATTGTAAATGTTTTAACAGTGGCTAGAATTGTATTTGCTAAGAATTGGAAAAATGAAAAAATACCTATGCAGGAGAAAATTAAGAAAACCATGGACTGTGCCAAAATGAGTAAATTGACATTTGAAATTAGAGAAGAGGATAAACAATTTTATATGATATGGGATTTATTCTATCAATGGTTAGATAAAAAGGCATGGTAAAGAAATAGATTAGTAAGCCTTACAATAGAAGTTAATAGATTGATATAGAATACAATATAAAATATATAACCATTGGATGAATGTATAAGATTAAATCATAATGAAAATTAGAATATCTCATATAAAATAATGGAAAAATAGTGAAATGAATGTTTAATAATTGATAAATACATAAGCACATGTTAGATTGACGATGAGAATTTATACAATTTGTAAGTAATGGTAAAAAAAAGAACAGCACAAAAGATTGTAACCAACTGATACACTGTATGTATATAATTGAAACATGGTTTTATGTTTTGTTTGTATGTTTGTTGTAAAACTTTATTTAAAGAAAGAAAAAAAGTAAAAAATCAAACCTTTGCACCCACAAATCCATCACATGGTCTAATCATATCTTCATCCCATCTGGAGACTACCCCTCATATTCCCCTCCAGGTGCAGGGCAATTTTCCTTGATTTCCAGGGAATGTTGTTGTGACTAATCTTCCACCACTCCTTGCAATCCCCCCTCCCAATTTCCCAGACACTAATTGTGGCAGCCTTGAAGGTCCAATGAAAAGAATGGCTTCCAAGGCTGACAGTTTTATTATGATCTATTAAGCTACTAAGAAATTACCAGGTCAAACAATAAGATTAGTTTACAAGTTTTTTTTTCTTGACAGATTTGTAATTACCAGGATTGTATTCAAGGTGTTTACAGAATAGTTTATTTTTAATGATATGATCAAGAATATTTCCAGATATCAGTGCCAGATTGACTGCTGTGTTACTTGGTATGGTCTGCTATTTGATATGGTCTGCTACTTGGTATAGATTTTTTTTTCTCTTTTTGAAGAAGGGGGAAGTTTTTCTTCTTATCCAACATTTCACAAATTCTCTATGATTTCTCAGGGTTAATCCACAAAATTTCTGTCAAATTCTCATTAGATTCATTCATTCATTCATTCATTCATTCATTCATTCATTCATTCATTCAGCTGGGAAGTTAAGGTCCTGGACTGAGCACCTGTTGGTCCGGCAATTCCGTGCCAGGTTGGATCGTAGTTTAAGACAGACTTGTTTATATAGAGGAGTCCCTCAACAATTGACAAAATGGAACAAAACTGTAGTTGAATTGGATGTTGGACTGAAGGAATTCAGAACCAAGACTGAACCAGTCTGAAAAATAGCTAAAGCTGATCTTGGGATTATGGGAGGCTGGAGCAGGCAAGGAGATGGTCCACCAGGTGGAAGGGGCCAACTGGCTATTAGGTGTTTCAGATGTAACCTAATAGGACATAGGGTGTTGGAATACCCTGAGCTTGCCAATGAGTCCATGAAACAAACAACAAAGGCATCTGTCAGAGCAGTGACAAAATTCAGTTTTAGGAATTCGTGCTGAAAAATCACAAGGACTGACTCTGAAAATGAAGGGTGAAGTATCACCATCAAGACAACATCAGATAGATGAATGGAGTCAACCCAGGGTTGTTTCAGGGTTATATGATAGTGGTGAAGAAAGACACGACGATACTATGGTGAGTGCTCCAGTACATCCTTTTGTGATACCAGTTGTATTGGTAAGCATGTCCATGGGAATGAGGGGTAGATATGGGGCACTGATAGACATGGGCTGTACCAGGTGTCTTATTAGCCAACGAGTGGTGGATGAATTAAATTTATGGGTGGAACCATTGCCTACACCAATGAATTTCGAGCAGGTAGATGGATCCCTGCTTGGTGGATCCCCAGCCATGGTGATGACTACTCCTGTTAAACTAGAAATTGGAACTCATTGGGAACATCTATGGTTTATTGTTGTCCCACATATGTGTGAGGCACTGATATTAGGACTTGTATGGTTGGATAAGTGGGAACCCACTATATGGTGGCAAGGTGGTTACCATCATTTGTGGCTGGTAGTAGGACCAAAAACCCCTCAGTCAGGGGTCCAAGGGAATCCCTACCGAATACATGGAAAGAGTTAGCAACCATCATAGGTGAACATCCAAATCTCCCCTATCCTATTGAATATCAGGATTTAGCAAAGGTATTCAGTGAAGAGGAGTGCGAGATCTTACCCCTGCACCACAAAATGGGCTGTGCTATAGAATTAATCCCAGGAGTGAAACTACCTAAGCCCCGTATATATGCTATGACTCCCAAGGAAATGGAGGAGATGAGGGATTATTTGAATAAAAACCTAGCTCGTGGCTTCATACAACCTGGAAGATTGCATATAGCAGCCCCGGTGTTATTTAGGGAGAAAAAGGATGGAACTTTGCTCTTATGTATGGATTTTAGAGGGCTTAATGCTGTATGTGTGGAAAATGTATATCCTCTACCATTAATTAGCAAATTATTGACCACGTTAGCCACCGGAAAAGTCTTCACGAAGTTAGATCTGCATGAAGCATATTACACAGTACATATCAAACAAGGAGATGAAGGGAAAACTACCTTCAACTGTCCCCTGGGTAGTGTCCATTTCAAGGTGATGCCTTTTGGGTTGCAGAGTGCTCCTGCGATATTCATGCAGCTAATTAATGAGGTGCTGCATGAACATTTATATCAGGGAGTATTCATGTATTTAGATGACAGATAGTACGAAGTGTCTCAAAAAGTTGTTAGATGCCAAATTATATGTAAAATTATCGAAATGTGAATTTCACTGTAATAAATTGGACTATCTGGGGTATAGAATTTCCAAAGATGGTTTGGAAATGGATCCCAACAAAGTAACTGCTATCTTGGGATGGGAAATCCCACAAACATGCAAACAATTGCAGAGTTTCCTTGGCTTTGCGAATTTTTACAGGTAGTTTGTGCCACAATTCACTAGCATTGTGTTATCATTAACAGAACTACTAAAAGCAAAAAGACAGAAAACAAAGCCAACACCCGGTCAAAAAATTGAGTGGTCCACAAAGTGTCAACAAGCATTTGACAATCTGAAAGCCTTATTTTCCCAGGCATTGATTCTCATACATCTTGATCCCTTGAAACAATATGTTGTTCAAGCAGATGCCAGCAACATAGCTGTTGGCGCTGTCCTGTTACAACTAAATGAACAAGGAATGTTGCAATGCTGTGCTTATACGTCCTGTAAATTTACCCCAACAGAGAGAGGATGGGCAATTTGGAAAAAGGAAGCATTTGTGGTGAAGTGGGCATTACATACCTGGAGACATCTGTTAGAAGGCAAAAAAGAAGTTTTTGAAGTTTGGACAGATCACAAGAATTTGGAGGCTTTACAAAAGCCCCGCTGTTTATTTCCCAAACAGGTTAGATGGGCTATGTATTTCAAGTGATTTAATTTTCATCTGCGCTATTTATCAGGGGGCTGAAATTTCATGGCAGATGCCCTGTTTCATTTGCCTCAATACAACATGAACCAAGACATGATTGTTCAGCCTCTGATATCCGATACCATACCCATAAACATGAGGCAAGCCATACAATTAAAGGATGTAAAGCAGGATATGTTACGAGACACCACTTGCACAGATAAATGGTAGTAATGTTGTAGTAATAAGTAGTAATGCTGACTCGGTTTCCTATAGAGATAATTTGACATGGAAAGGAAACAAGATTTATGTATCGGAGAAATGTAGGAATTATATTTTGGAAAAGTGTCACGATGTCAAACAGGGTGGGCATTTTGGGTTTTTAAAAACCTTGAATTTAGCTCAACAGCAATTTTGGTGGCCAAAGATGAGGTCTGACATAGAGCAGCATGTAAAAAAATGTCATGTCTGCATGATATCAAAACCAAAACTGGGTAAGCCATTAGGGTTGTTACAAACAGGATCCAAACCACAACAACCATGGCAAGATATCACCATGCATTTTATTGTGGAATTACCAAACAGTAATGATCATACAGTTATATGGACTATTATCGACTTATTCTTGAAACAGGCACATTTTGTACCTTGTAAGGGTTTGCCATCAGCTAGGCCCCTAGCCAATATGTTTATACAACAGGTTTACAGATTACATGGAACTCCTCGTTGAGTAATTTCTGATAGAGGAGTACAGTTCACTGCACAATTCTGGAGAGCATTCCTCCACTTGTTGGGGTCATCCCAGGGATTGAGTTCAGCCTATCATCCAAGCATGAATGGCATAGCAAAAAAAGTGAATGCTATGGTGGAAAGATACTTAAGATCATATGTGTCCTATTAACAACAGGAATGGACAGAATTGTTACCATTTGCAGAAATCGCATATATACACAGTAGTACAGGATACAGCCCATTTTATGTGGTGAATGGCCTGGAATTTAGCCCATTACCGGATTTGACTTGTCACCCCAATGACCCAATCAGTGTCCAAGAATGGGCACAACGGGTACAGGCTAGTTGGGTACATGTCAGAAAAGCTCTGGATAAAACAGTGATGGATTATAAAACATATGCTGACAAGAAACGGCAAGACCATAACCCATTTCAGGTTGGGGATAGAGTATACCTTTCAACAAAATATATTAAGTTGAAATTGAACAGTACGAAATTAAGACCCAAATACTTGGGTCCATTCTCAATTACAAGAATCATTAACCCTGTCATGGTCGAGTTAAAGTTACCTTCAATATTGGGGCACATTCACCCAGTGTTTCATATCAGTTTATTGAAACCCATTGACTCTCAAAACAAAGCGCCTGAAATAGAAAACTGAAACCACCAACCAAATACAGATCAGATTGAAATAGACTCCTGTAAAAGAAGGAATAATATCCAATATTTAGTATGCTGTAAAGGATATCTGGTGTCAGAGGCATCCTGGGTGAAGGCATCGGATGTATATGCAGATCATTTAGTGCATCATTTCCATAATACATACCCTGACAAACTTGGGCCCACATTGTAAGTAGATTAACTATCATGGATGTCACTAATGCTAATGTTTTTACTGTGTTGCAGGTGGCTTCCTGGTAGATGGGGCTGCCTGTCACATCCCCATGACATGCTGGAGCCATGACACTGAGTGCTCTGCTGCATCTGAGTATTTTACCATGGTAGGAAGCACCTACTCGCCGACCGACCAACACCATGTCAGAAGTGACGATGGAGATGGATGATGAGCCCCGATGACCTCAGATGCTGAACTATCACAAGTTGCAGGCAGCTATCGGCAGAGCGATGAACATGCTGACCATTAAAACAATGACCTCAGGGGGGTGAATATACACTGGGAGGGAACAGGGGAGTTGGTGGAATATGGAAGTGTGGGGATGGTAAAGGAGGGTGGATAAGTAGCAGAATAATGCATGATATCGAGGGTTACATAGTGATTGGAAATTGAGCGGTAGCGGTCACTGGATGGTGGATAAACCCATTATGTTATTATCTGGTGGATAAATACAGCTCTGTCTGAGAGGTGCGCCAGAGCTGACTTTACTATCAATTTTGATGCTTGCTGTTACCCGAACCGGTAACAATATATGGACAAATAAAGATTTTTCAACTTGCCATGGAGCTTTGTTTCCCTTTCTTTCTGGACTTCGGCAGAAGAGCTGAGATTCCATGTCAACAGTATGATAGACTTGCAGGGCCAGCGCATTGTGCAACAAGGTCACATAGTGAAATAAGATTGTGACTGGATTAGGGACTTCTGTCCTTGTGCTGTATAGTATATAGTTAATTGGGAAGTGATGCTGCTTCCCTCCGCTCTATCGATATGGGATGAAGAGAACTGTCTTTTTACATTATGAAGACAACTATGCAAAGATTTGGACATTGAGATGAATCTCGATGCAACCATGAGTTATATTTGAGGATGCCTTATGAACCAATAAAGAAACTTTGTATGGGAGCATTTGTAGAGTTGTCTGCCTGCCTTTATATTCAGCAAGTGAATCAAAAGACAGAACAGTCCTCACTGTGAGTTGTGTTGGGATGTGTGTGCACAAAGGGGGGCTCAGCCAATCTCATTGTACACATGTGTACTCTGACAATAAAGGTAATAATATTGTGCATCTTGCTGTTAAATATATTCCCAAGTATTTAGCTTTCTTAATTATCAAAAAGTCCCTCTTTTTTGTCAGTTCAATTTTTACCTGTAATATTTTTACTATTACTTCACTTTTTTCTTTATTTATTTATTGTGATATTTTATTATAGATCTATAAGAGATGTTTGAAGATGCCATAACATGGTTTCTCATTTTTTGCCCCCATCCTGTGGATGCCTATAATCATCTCATTAGGCCCTGGTGATTTAAACATTTAGGGTAAATAATTATAAGCTACATTTTGGATTTCATATAGGGAACATTTTCCTCCACCTCCACCTCTTCCTCTGTCTTTTTTATTATTGCCTATTAAGTCATGTATGTGACATGGTGGCTATATAAATTTGTTTAATAAATAAATAATTTGGTGTTGATTTTGAAGAGCTGGTACATTGATCTTTCTGTTTTGAACATATCAAAAGAAATGATTTTAAAACTTTTCAGACTTTTGCTGACCATGATTTTGAACAGGAATTTTTTTTGTTGTTTAAATCAATTTCTATCAACCATGAACACCTTTAATCCATTAGCTTTTCCTATCAGATGTTTTTATGTATATAAATTTATAAACAAACAATGTTTTAAATAATTTCACCATTACACATTCACTTTTCCTATTGTTCCTACTAGTTATTCTTCTTAAACTAAGTCTTCTATATTGATTAGTATCCAGTCAAAAATAGTGATTGTATGACTTCCTCAACTCTGAATCAGATTTTCAGGAAGAAATTTTTGGAATTTTCTGGATTGACCATGCTTATTTTCCCACATGAATTATTGAATAATTGAAGTCTCCCATTGCTGAAATTCCACATTTCACACCTCCCATTTATCATATATTAAATATAGAATAATTTGAGTCCAAAATTCCAATACTGGTATAATATTCATGTGTTTCAAAAGCAAGCTGTTTTTCTCCTCTTTTTGACCAATCTTGGTTGTCCCAAGCAGTGGCATTCCAAATGTCATTCACAATAATGTTGAAGTGGACTAATCTGACATTGAACAGAGCCATTTTAATTTTTCTGAACTTAAATTTTTAGTGCTTTGTTTGGAGTTGGAAGTGTTTTAAGTTTTGTTGCAGTAAACCACAGCCTACTCAATAACTGCAATGAAGTTCTTGAACAAGCCATTCCATTTATATAAAATTAAACTTCGTACACTCCATCTTCTCAGGATTCCAAATCCAATCAAATTCTCAGGATTTTCTGCATTTCTTTTCACCATTAGTTCTTTTTCTTTCCTTATTCTAACTTATGGAGATACTTATCCACCTAGATATTTGTGTTCTGACATTAGCAATTATATCCAATTTTACAAAAAGTGCATATCCGATCATTATTCCATCCACATCCATTTCTGAATCATTACTGAAAATACTGAAAAGTTCCAAATCTTAGTTTGCAACTAGGCTACAACAAAACCCACCCCAAATATTTTCCTGTCACAAAAGATTTATTTGTGGGAAATAATTAGACCATCTCAAGAATTGCCACATTGATATTCCAGCAGTCCTCAGAATGTTCTGACCCAACTTGGTACCTACACATAACTCTTTTATCTTCTGGTTTATTAATTATTTATCTGAATACATTAATATAATTTATTTGGATTATAGTCACACAACTAGTCCAATCTGAAATTCTATTTGAAAGTGCTATTAGAATGTTTTAATGAATTAATTTGCATAGGTCCAGCCATCAATCAATTAATTGTTTCTGACAATTTCATCCTATTCTGCTGAAATAATTTCAGTAACAAGTTTGAACCACTGATGCTTTTCAAGGTTAGGCAGTTGAAGGTATGAGAATCAGGTCTATCTATATACCATTCAATCTTAGTGAGTGCAGATTGTTTTTTGAAGAGTTGGAGCCAATACAAATTTATTATTGTATATTGCTTGTATAGAATCTGGAGGTGTTCAGTACTTTGCATTTTATGCAATAGCATTTTATTCCAAGCAAATAGATAGAAAGGAAAAAATATTTACTTCCTATCAAAGTAATTGATAAATGGGTACTTACAAATCTAGAACTCACATTTCCTTTTTATATCTGAGGATCAGAGATATGGAGAGTCCTATTGCTTTAGAGTACCAGACTAGCTACTGGGAGACCATGAGTTTTAGTCCTGCCTTAGCAATGAAAGTCAGCTGGATAACTTTGGATCATTTGTGTTCTCTCTCTCTCAGCCCAACTCACCTCATGGAGTTGTTGTTCTGGAGAAAATGGGAGAAGGAAGGTGTTTTGGTTATGTTCATTGCCTTGAGTTATTTGTAAAAGTAATAAAAGTGAGAAAGAGATAAACAAATAAAACTTTTCATTACACCCTGAATATTGAATAAATCACTTAGATGAGATGGGTGGCATAGAAATGTGACAGACAGACAGACAAACAGATAGACAATGCTTATCTATTAATCTATTAGGGTAGCAGAAGAAAAAATAATCTTTTAATTGTTTCCTCTGAGTATTCACTTTGACATGAAACACTCTAGAGAATAGAGGATTGTCATATAAGAAGAAAAGTTAGTCTTATCTATTATCATCTTATTTCCCTTTGTTAGATAAAAACTGGTGAGTTGTTGTTATCACTGTTTTCTGTATTAATAATATAATGAAAGTACAGTCAAAAAGAAAACCCTAATAACTATCTTAGTGCCATGAATAAATATTCTTCGGTAAAGAATAAATTGGAAATGTAAGTAATATATTCTTCAGTTTTTATATTTCTGAGAGCACATGACTGGTATTTAATTGTTCAAACTTCTAATAATTTTGATTACTCTATATTCACATGAGTATATAAAAATAAATACTTGAACTTCTTAACACAGCAACCAATGAGACGATAAAACTACTATTTATTTTATTTATTTATTTATTTAGATTTGTCAATCTCTTATAAAATAATAGGAATAAGTATATACATAGTTATGAATACATGAAATGGGTACATATAAGAAAAATAAAAGAAACAATAGGACAGGGGTGGAAGGCACATTGGTGCGCTTATGCACGCCCCCTACAGACCTCTTAGGAAAGGGGTGGGGTCAATAGTAGACAGTCTAAGGTTAAAGTTTTTGGGATTTGGGGAAGAAACCACAGAGTCAAGTAGAGTATTCCAGACATTGACCACTCTGTTGCTGAAGTCATATTTCCTGCAATCAAGTTTGGTGCAGTTAACCTTGAGTTTTATCTATTGTGTGCTCTTGTGTTGTTATGGTTGAAGCTGAAGTATTCATTGACATGTAGGATATCACAATATATAATTTTATGTACTATATTTAGATTGGACCGAAGGTGGCATATTTCTAGGTTTTCTAGGTCTAGAATTTCAAGTCTGGTAGCATAAGGTATTCTACAATGAGTAGAGGAGTGGAGAATTCTTCTTGTGAAATATTTCTGGACTTTCTCAACTGTGCTAATATCAGATATGTAATGTGGGTTCCACACTGATGAGCTGTATTCAAGTATTGGTCTAGCAAAAGTTTTGTATACTCTAGTTAGTAGCGTGATATTACCAGAGAAAAAGCTATGTAGGATTAGGTTAACAACTCTTAATGCCTTTTTGGCTATGTAGTTACAATGGGCTCCAGCACTTAAATCATTAGAGATAAGTATTCCAAGGTCCTTGACGGTGTTTGGATCATCAACAAGGTCTTGACTATTCAGCTTGTATTTTATTTTCTGATTTTTTTTGCCAATATGTAAGACAGAGCATTTATTTGTTGAGATTTGAAGTTGCCATTTGTTGGACCATTCTGATACATAGTCAAGATCTTTTTGAAGGGTAGCAACATTCAATTCAAGTTATTTATTGGATAAATAAAGGAGGAAAGGTTTTGCTTTGTTTTTTTCCTTGACACATCCAGAGAATTTTTATGTAAAGAACACTTGTATGACACATGGACAAGCATTGAAAATTTAACTGTATATTAATTTATAGGTTTTACAGAGAAAGAAAATGTTTTCATATTATGTAATTGAAATTGAAGTGCTTCAATTTCTAATCTCTAATCCTTTGGGCTTTTTTTAAATTTGAACAGAATTTCTGCAATTTAAAACTTACATTTAAGGATTTTAGATTTTACTTTGAATTATTTACATTTATAATTGAAAAAATGTTATTATATTAATATTTAACTTTATTTTCTCTATTTTTGCCATGTCAGTTTGAAAAGAATGGCCTGTTGTAGAATGCCATTTTTTATATTTGTCAAATCAAAAATGGGGCAGCTGAAGAAACAAAGTGTTGGAGTAGTGTAGAAGTACAATGATTGGAAAATCCACATGTGGTTGGAAAAAATGACAAAAAAACATATAGACTTGAAACCAGAGATATTTTTATTGGGAATTTTACCTGAAACATATAGCAAAGATTTGAAATACCGAATTGTAAATGTATTAACAGAGGCTAGGATTGTATTTGCTAAAAACTGGAAAAATGAGAAAATACCATCGCAGGAGGAAATCATTATTGGAATGTGCTGAAATGAGTAGGTTGACATTTGAAATTAGAGAACAAGAGGATAAACAATTTTAAAAAATTTGGGACCTTTTCTATCAATGGCTAGTTAATAAAATACAGTAATGAAATATGTAGATTTTTAGAAAATAATATATATATAAAGATGTATTTCTTTTTTATTATATCTACAAAATATTTTTTAGGGTAGATTTGGGAGGATAATATGAATTGTTAAAAAATAAACTAAGTAAATTCTAGTTATCTCGTAAAATATGAATGAATAAAATTATAGTCAAATGATTGATTAATAATGATATTAGGGTACTTAATTTTTGATTGATAATATGAGCTTTTATGTAATGTAACTGTAATTGAAGACTACAAAATGGATGCACAAAATGATTTGTAAACCAACCAGCACACTGTTTGTATACTTATGGAAGAAAGTTTGATGTTTTTATGTTTTGTTTGTCTATGTTTGTTTTTAAAAACCAATAAAATTTACAAAAAGAAAAAGAAAAAGAACCAAATCAGGGATAATATAGATTAAGAGACCAAAAATGGGAATGTATAAAAAGAAAGACATTTTTAAAGAGAAGATAGGGGCTTGTGCAGACCCACCAGAGATATGGCAGCAAAAGATAATAGAGATGGAAGAAATATTTGGGTTAAATAGGAAAGATGTAGACAGAGACAAAGATCCAAGGGAGGAGTTTGGGAGACAAACCAGTGGGAGTACTAATGCAGCCAATATTATATAATATAATATTATTATATAATATACTAACAGTAATAGTTAGATGTTTGAATATTGTACCATTATGAATGTCTAAATAATATTGTGATTGTTATTAGAATGATGCACCAAAATACTGAACAACTAAACAATGAAGGAACACACTTAGATATAAATATGTATAATAACACTATAACTACATAAGTATGATTAATGTAACAAACATTATTAATATTACTATTATTTTCACTTAAATGAATGATGCTTGGATATCTCACTGTTCCTGTAATGTATATTTAAGAGTAAAAAAAATTTAAAAATGAAAATAATGAAAATAATCTTTCAAAATCATCTCTCATGTGTCGGAAGATGGGCTACATAAATTATTGGGAAGGAGGGAAGGAAAGGCTTGTATTTTCTTTTTCATTTTAGAAACCTCTGGATGGGGGATCAAGCCAGAAAGGGTGAAAAGCAAGGAACTTCCTTATCCCTTACAATTAGACTTAAATTTTAAATTTCAGGCTATCTAATATAAGCAAGGGCAAAAAAAAAATAGGGGTTGTAATTGGGGTGAAAGAAGAAATATTCCAGCCTCCTAGTATGTAAGCCACAACTTCTGAATGTAAGTGCCTGCAGACACCAAGAGTGGAGGTTGGAAAAGAAACTGGAGAGTTATAGCAGAATAGCTTAAACTCCAGGATCCTTACTAACATGAGTAGTATAAATGAATTGAAATTTATACCAAAGAATCAGAAAGAATCAGAATCTTGACTAAAAGAAAAAAAGAAAAAGAAAAATCCCCTTTCAAGTGCAAGTTACTGTATGGTCAAAAAAGAGCATGTGAATAATTATTCTGATAAATGTAACTGTTGTTGAACTGATTCTTTCAGGAGCTTGCTCTCCAAGTTCAAGAAACTGAAAAGATCATAACTGTAACAAATGATAAATCCACCTCAAAATTCTAACCTGAAATGATGAAATCCCATTTAGACATAGGTATCTAGTGAATTGATCAAACCAAGTGTTTGATGGTTCTTCAATTTAGTAAAAATATATTGAACAGGCCTCCCATCTTTACAAATACCTTTTCTGATTGGCAGTGAATATAAGCAATGTTATGCAAAGTTTAGTTAGTTTCCATTCCTGGAGTTAATAGTGAATTCTTTGTTATCTTAAATATATTTTTCCTGCTTGTATTTTAAAAACTGACCCCATTCTTCAGAAAAATAAGATGATTGTCAGAATATATTCATGAACTGGAATAGAGCATAGTGACAAGGTCAGCCAATGAATAGGCATAGCACCTAAGTCAGCCAATGAGGACTGTTTGGAAACTGAAACTAGAAGTAGCCTAGGTGTGGCTCTATATTAAGTTCTGCAGCTCTGTGGCTATGTTAAGCTCTGAGTCTGTCTATTGAAGATGAAACTAACTTGCTTGCTTGCTGAACTAAAGTGAAACAGATGTCTGTTTCTGTGCTCCTGAGTTGCTGTTAAGCTCTGAATCTGTAACATGTCTGCTTCTATTTGAGTTTGCTCCATGTTGGAGAAATCTACAACTGGTATTGTAAAATGTACTTAATATGTTTATAAAGACATTAAATAAAGCATAAGCCATCTGTGTTTATTTTTCTGGCACTGAATTTACGCTGCAAAACTCTGAACAGGTTATGGGCCCAGAAAAAAAAATGAATTGTAATTAAAGCTGAGAGACTGCCTGTTTTAAAAGTAAGAAAGAAGGCAAGAGGCTTTGCAGGATGACTGAAAAAAATTAAAGAGAGCTCTCTACCCCATTTAGGTCAGAAGAACTATATTATTTGGGATGCAAAGATGGAATGTTTCCTAAAAGCTAAAGAGCTTTGGAATATTGTTGAAAATCCACCCCAGGCACCACTGAATGCTGCAGATCAGAAGCTGCATGATAGAGCATTGGCTTATAACATCTTAAATTTAGAAAAAAAACAGTTTATCAGTGTAGCTGATTTAAAGACTGCAAAGGAAGTCTGGAATAAATTGAGGACTGTTCATGTGAGTGTATCTGCATGCAAAATCATACAATTATCAAGAAAGTTATATAGAGCTTGTTTGCAGCTAGTAGATTCAGTGGAACAGCATTTTGTTCTGTGTTTTATTCCTAATTGTGCCAACCATTGTTGAAAACTTGTTGGCATGAATTCTGAACCTCTGTCAGTTTGCAGCTGACATAACTGTTGTTTATACTTTCTACAAAGCTTACCCATTGCTTAAATTTCTGTAGCACATGTTCTGTCGCACCTGTTCTGTAGCACCTGTAAATTTCTGTTTTATTCTATAGTAAAAATTATTTACTTAAATGATGTGCCAAAGTCTACAACAGGGATTTGAAATTAGATTGAAAAGATCTAATGTACAGAAAATATGGACAACAGTGTTATTGTCTGGTAATTTACAACTCAGTATCATCATGCAATCTGGGATCTTTTCAAAGGACTGCCTCCCAGAGGTATAATGGAAAACGGGATTATTTATACTTCTACTAGTTCCCCATAGCATTGATTACTTATATTAAAGATGATGCATGATCAAGCATATTGGCATTACCAATATTTCAAGGAACAATAGAGATAACATCCTTCCATAGCACCAACATATAAAATGCAAGATTTTTTTTTAATTTTACATTTTCATAGCATTTGTTGGTAAAAATCCTTGTGATATAAATGTTAAGCCTCTGTTTCCTACTTGGTGTATCTAATCTAATGCTTCTGCCAAGTCATTTTCATATTCTTTTTGCCTCTAACTTCTTTTCAGGTAGTAATCATGTACAGGTTTATCTGTCTGTGTAACACTTAATTTGTCATTGTAGCCATACAGTTTTATATGTCACCTTTGATTCTGTAACATTCAAAATATTTTCCTTTCAGATATTTGTTAGCCTTGTCTCTTCGTTTACTTTTATGGAATCACTTAGACCTCTGATTTCATCTTCCAAATCCTGCTTCAGTTGCAACTAATCACAGCCACTAATTTTACTTGGTAAATACAGAAAATCTTTATTGCTTTAGGAGTGTTATTCATGATCTATTGTCATAAGTTGTAAAGTATCTAGTTACATCTTTGTCCAGTCAACAATATCTGCCATGTAATGTTCAAGTTTTGTTGGCTTTCATTATATAAACCTATACCTATGATTTTATTTTTTAAAAAATCTAATGCATGTTACTTATTTACTGCTTGTTTGTCTTTCAATGGTTGTACAAATATTGTTTGTTTCTAAAATACCCAAACACTAAAAACTTTTGTCCATTTTCAGTGCTTCAATTATACAGCCATCCCATGATTCAATTTTATCTATTATTATTATTATTATTATTATTATTATTATTATTATTATTATTATTATACCTTATTAGTTATTCAGAATATTACAAATCAATATGCACTAAATTCCCCACAGTTTATAAAATGTGGGTTTACAAAATAATCCCGATTCACTTAAAAGTATATCCACTCACTTGAAGTAAGCACAACATTTAATTACTCTCATTTTTCTGTAGGTAAATACATTCAAGTTATGCATTAATGTATGCATAATTAATGGTGTGGTTTTTTGTACTGTTAGTAAGAAACAAAAATGTGGACAAGTGAAAAAAATTTAAAAGGCTGAAAGAGATGTTTCCTTTTTGTTCTATCTATTTTGTACATCCTCAGTTTTAGTTAGTGTTATTTTGAACTCACAAAAGCAATAAGAGCAATAGCAATCATATTAATGGAGCACTTTTTAAAAAACCCAAAATCAATATACTATGCTACACCATAGCTCTTAATTTTTCAAACTGTCATTCCATTAAAGATCATTATTATTCTGAAATTTATTTTCTGTTTTCATACCCTGATGTTCAAAAGTAATAGATTGACTTTCCATTGTGGTATCCAAAAACTCTTCTTTATTCTATGCTGTGCATCAGATATCTCTATTTCATTTTCATGAAAATAACTTTACACTGCAATCCAAAAGATATAATAGTTTATTTCTACCAATGCAAAAGCAATATATTATTCCCATCACTATCTCTTTCATAGGGAGTATACCGAAATTTAATAATTTAGATGATTTGATGTTATCTGCTAACTATATTCCTCTCTTTTTCTCAGAATGTCTCAAATAAATGAAAAACATGAAATGGCCAATGAATCTACTCTGATAGAATTCCTTTTGATGGGATTCTCTGACAACCATGATCTTCAAATTATGTATTTTGTGATGTTTCTCTTCATGTACTTAATAGCCATAATGGGGAATGTTGTCCTAGTTATTACTGTGGCCCTGAACTGCTCCCTTCATAGCCCAATGTACTTCTTTTTAGTCAACATCTCATTTTCAGACATTTGCTTCATCTCAACCACCATTCCAAAATCCATGCTTACTTTCTTGACAGATAACAGAGTAATCACCTTTACTGGATGTGCTACCCAAGTCTTCTCGATTTTCACCTTTGCAGGTTCTGAAATTGCTTTGCTCACAATCATGGCTTATGATCGTTATGTGGCCATTTGCCATCCTTTGCAGTATAGCCTTATCCTGAACTGGAATGCTTGTATGCAAATAGCAGCTTCTTCCTGGATCACCTGTATGATCCATGCTTTGCTAGAAACTGTAATTGTATTTCAATGGGAATACTGCAGGTCACATAGAATTGAACAATTGTTCTGTGATATCCCTCAATTACAGAAGATTTCTTGCACTGATACAAGACCTAGTCAAACACTGATTTTTGTGACAGCAATCATTGTTAGCTTACTGTGTTGTGGTATTATTTTTGTTTCTTATGGTTACATCTTCTCAGCTGTGCTAAAGATTCAATCAATAAAAGGCAAACACAAAGCCTTCTCTACCTGCATTCCCCATCTGATTGTCTTCTTTTTGTTTCTCAGCACTGCTTTATTTTCTTACATGACACCAAAAAGCCATTCATCTCATAGTGTGGAATTGCTTTCTGCTGTTTTTTATACAGTTTTGCCACCATTACTTAATCCTATCATTTATAGCTTCAGGAATAAGAACATGAAAGAAGCCATGTTAAAAACAGCAGTGAAAGTATTTTCACTTTTTAAAAAAGAAAATTAATGTACTTATTTAAAATATATCATGCAGCCATAGTTACCTATGCAAATGTCTTGTAAATTTTTCCAGTGATTTCCATTCTTCAATTGCCAGTTCTTACTTTTTCATTAATGTTTCATAATGTTTTTTGAGATCTTTACACAGAGAAATTCATGCAGTGATTATATTTGCAGGAGGTTTTTTCCCCTTTGGAAAGTTTGCTTCTGATCACATAATTGACATTCACATTCTCAATTGTTATGGATATTTGTATGTAACTTACTGTTTGCATTTCTCTGTACTTACTTTTGTTTAATAAGTGGATAGCCAAATAAAGGACAAACTTTGAATAAACTTTCTGGTTGTCTGGCTGTTGATTTGAACAATCTGTGCATGATCTAGGGCTGTGTTGGTGAACATATGCCATGTGTGCCAGAAGTGGCATGCAGAGCCATTTCCCTCAGCACACAAGAAGTCGCCCAGAAGAGCCTCAATGTGCTTGCGTGCATGCCACCGCCCGACAGCTGATGGTTGGGTATCTGGCATGCATGCACAGAGGGCAGAGGGGGGTGCACGGGAGACGTGTGTGCATGCACAGATGCGTGGCGCGCAAGGGGGAATTGCGGGAGCATGTGTAAAGATGTGTGGTGCATGAGGGGGAAATGTGTGTGTATGTGCAGACATGTAGCATGTGAGGAGGGAGTCATGTGTGCATGCACAGGTGCATGGTATGTGAGGGGGTCATGTGCACATATGCAGGGTGTGTGGGAGGGCAGCATGCATTGCCTTCTGGGTGCTAGCATGCTAGTGCGCACAAGCAAGCACACACTCAATTATCGACATGGGAGCCAAAAAAGGTTATCCACCACTGGTCTAGGGACTATTAAAAATATATCCATTATATAGATGATATTTGGAAATATTACTATTTTTATTTATGTACTCATTTTTAATTAGAAGCATTTCACTTTGTTATCCAAACACATTTTTTTTCAAAACTCAGAATTGCAATAAATTAAGACAATTTTACTAATGAATTTCTTTTTGCAAAGGGGTAGGTACTAGGTATTTAAACCTATCCTGCTCCAGTCTAGCACTTTATCTATAACAATATTTCAAAGAGGAGGAAGAGGAGAAGGAGGAGGAGGAGGAAGAGGAGGAAGAGATTGTATCGTTAAAACAACTGGCTCTAAAACCACTAGAAATTAGATCATTAGGCAGTCATAGAATTTAATTTCATTCCAGATAATGCAAGACATTGCCCAAGCATTACCCAGGCATTCAAGTTAAAATCTATCTCTGAGTGGATCCAAGAGACTTTAACTGCTAGATAGAAACCGTTCAGTTAGTCCTGTGTCTGCAGATTATACTAAATAAGACTGTCCAGTTGCTGCCATCAGGCACAATAAAGGTGGGGGGAAAATGAATGTTTACTGTCCTTATCACTGTAATGGAATTCTTAGTATGGGTTCTTACTTGTGCTTATCTGAGTTAATTCAACATCACTGTAGACTTCTTTTCCAGCACCAGTCTACCATGGAACCATGGCTTGCTTAACCTACATTTTTAGAAAGCAATCTAAAATTGATTTTAAACACTCCAATGGTTACTGTTTTTAGCAAGCAAAAGATTCAAAGATAGATATACATCAGCAGTTCATTTAATAAATCCCTACCAATGAACCACAAGAGTCCTGCACATGCTTTATATGCTCTGTAACTCTAAAGGTTAATGAAAATTCCATCAATGTTCTCTATGTGAAAAATACGCTCATCATGACTGCCTGGAATTACCCACGCAAATAACTCAATTCCTAGAAACATCCAATTATGCATTTCCATTTTTCTGCCCACCATGCAAACCCAAACTGGACAAACATATAGCCCTGTTTGAAAGAGTTGACTCTATAGAAATGCAAATATCATCCCTTGACACCATAGTAGCATCCCTGGACACTTTAAATGAAAGATTAACTAACCTTGAAAAAAAAGAAGACACAATACAAAAACCTGAACATCCAATAGCTACAAACCAACAACTGCAACCTAATCCAATAGCTACAAACCAACAACTGCAACCTAATCCACAAGAAACCATAAATCCAACAAATAATGATATTCCAATCCTCATCAGAGAAGCTGTCGAGTGCAAACAAAAGCGTCCTAATGCCGTCTTATTTGGTCTAGTGGACATCAATAACAATGATTATATCACAATTATCTGCAACATCATCAGCGACTATCAAGCATCAACCATCTCCCGTGTTGAAATACTTGACATTTCTTGCATTGGCCAAGAGCTCAAAAAAGAGACAGCTCTGTGGCCTCACGCTTCTGCAGAGTCATTTGCAAAAATGAATTAAGCAAATGTAAATTCATTTATACTATAAATTCACTCACCAAAAACAACACCAACCATAAAAACCTCCAATCTCATCCTGACCTAACCTTATAGCAAAGTGCCCACTCCCATATACTGCATACACAGAACTCAAAAATCATCTAGACAATGGAAAGACCTGTACATTGATTACTGTGCAGACTGTATCAAAAGAAAGTCACACAACCCACAACTCAGCATCCAAACCTTCTTCAACCAATCCACCATCACCCAAGACTAGGCACACATGCCCCCAACTACCTCAATTCAAACTACAACTGGCCTTCAATGCAAGCTATTCATCTTCTGCAATAGTCTGAATTCAATTTATGGAATACAAATTAAAGAACACTTTTCCAACACTGACCAAAACATGATTGACTTTTGTCTCAACACATGTCCACACAAAAAATAATCACAATGACAAAATCCCCAATTATAACTTCAAAAAAGGCAACTATGATCTTATAATCAACAATTTCTCTTCCCTTGATTGGCAATTTCTATTCACTGGATGCAATACTGTTGAAGACCATTACAACATATTCTTACTAGAAATCAAAAGAGCCATGAAACTATATGTAACAACTCCCCAAACCAGGAAAAACAGATTACCCATAACAATAAGGAAGCTTCAATCCAAAAAGAGATCATTTTGGTGAAAAAAACAAATCTGGTCACACTGCCAACTTCAAAAGCCAATACAAAAATCTATGCCACCAGATAAAAACTGAATGCACTAATTATCACATTAAACAAGAGGAAAATCTTCTATGCACCAATTCCACCCAGGCTTTCTACAATTTTTTGAACAACAAAAGACACAAGGTCCATTCCACCCCTGAAAGGACCTAATGGCAAAGACTCCAATGATGACACCATCAAAGCAAACCTTTTTAACACATTCTTTGGCTCAGTATTTGTAAATAGCAATGGATCAAGCCCAGTATTTCCTAGTTGAACCACAGACAACTACAGTGATCTAACACATATCGATTTTACAGAAGACATTGTTGAAAAAGCACTGCACAATCTAAAACCATCCCTATCTATTGGACCGGACAGAATATGTGCCTACTTCTTAAAAAAGCTATCTACTGCCATAGCCAAACCTCTAAGCATAATCTTTGAAAAATCTTTCAGGACCAGCCCCTTGCCAAAACAATGGTCACAAGCCATGGTCATCCCCATCTTCAAAAAGGGAGACCTCAGCTTGGTTGAAAATTACAAACCAATCTCCTTATGCTCCATCACCTGTAAAGTCATGGAATCAATTATTAACCAATCTGTTATCCTCCACTTGGAGACAAACAACCTCCTCTCTAATAAACAATTTGGTTTCAGAAAAAAACTATCCTGTAATCTGCAACTCACTGCAAAAACATATGGACTACACAACTCGATCAGGACAAAGCAATAAACACAATCTAAATAGACTTCTGTAAAGCCTTTGATTCAGTGGTACATGACAAACTACTCCTAAAACTAAAATCTTACGGTATCTCTGCACACCTACATAACCGGATAGAAGCATTCCTGTCAAACAGACAACAAGTGGTCAAAATTGGGAGTGTCCTATCAAATTCTGTATCTGTCAACAGTGGTGTCCCCCAAGGCAGTGTTTTAGAACCAACTCTTTTCATACTTTACATAAATGACCTCTGTGATCATATTAACAGCCACTGCATTCCCTTCGCTGATGATTTGACACCACAGACAATACTACTACCCTCCAAAAAGACCTCAGCTATGTATCAGAATGGTCAAACAAAAGGCAACTTCAAATCTCAACAAATAAATGCTCTGTCCTACATATTGGCAAAAAAATCAGAAAATAAAATACAGACTGAATAGTCAAGACCTTGTTGAGGATCCAAACTTTGTCAAGGACCTTGGAGTACTCATCTCAAATGATCTAACTGCTAGAGCCCACTGTAACTATATAGCCAAAAAGGTATTAAGAGTTGTTAATCTAATCCTACGTAGCTTCTTCTCTGGTAATATCACATTACTAACTAGAGCATACAAAACATTTGTGAGACCTATACTTGAATACAGCTCATCAGTCTGGAACCCATATTATGTATCTGATATTAACACAATTGAAAAAGTCCAAAAATATTTCACAAGAAGAGTTCTCCACTCCTCTACTCATTGCAGAATGCCTTATGCCACCAGACTTGAAATTCTAGACCTAGAAAACCTAGAACTATGCTGCCTCCTGTCCAGTCTAAATACAGTATATAAAATCATACATTGCAATGTCCTACCTGCAAATGAGTACTTCAGCTTCAGTCATAACAACACAAGAGCACACAATAGATGCAAACTCAAGGTTAACTGCACCAAACTTGATTGCAGTAAATATGACTTCAGCAACAGAGTGGTCAATGTTTGGAATACTCTACCTTACTCTGTGTTTTTTTTTCCCCAAACCCCAAAAACTTTAACCTAAAATAGTCTACTATTGACCTCACCCCCTTCCTAAAAGGCCTGCATAAGCGCATCAATCATGCCTATCCTCCCTGTCCTATTGTTTTTTATTTTCCTTATAAGTATCTATCATATGTATTCAAAACTCTATTTATTCTTATACCTGTATCTTTTAAGCGACTGACAAATCAAATAAATACTAAAATACTAAAATAAATATTTTGGTGGTCGACTATTTGGACAAGGTATATAAACATTTTCCAGAAAACAAATCAAGTTCCTGGAAAGAGTAATTGCTTTGGGAAAATGTTTGCTTCTCACATTATTGGTTTCCTGTGAAGAAAGTAACTAAAACACAAAACAATTAAGTTTAGCCTATGTAAAATAATTTCCTTTCCCATAAAAAGCAGAAGGAAAAAACGAATGATAACAAATTCAGAAAGAAAACTCTTATCATAATTTCTAGAATGTCTGAAATTAGGGAAGCTATTTACCGCACCAGCAGACATGGGGGAAAAGAAAGGGATTGCAGTATATGTTAAAGAGGATTTGAAAGCAGATTTAATATGGTCGGATTCTGAGGGAAGAACTCTGGTTTTGCAGATCTGGATTAATGCCATCCCAATTCTCTTAGTGGTAATCTACGCTCTGAACAGAGATCAAAAAGAGTTTTTTAAGCATCTTTATGGAAAAATAGTAGGATTAGAAAAAAGAAATATTTGTATCATAGGAGACTTTAATTCTATTGCTGATTATCAGAAAGACCACAGTAATGGGGGGAAGAACAAAGGGGGAAAAAGAGAGCTTCCCAAGATATGTATGGAAATGATGAAGGAGTTAAATTTGATTGATATATGGAGAAGATTACATCCCAAGAAAAAACAATTTACATTCTATTCAAATCCTCATCAAATATGGACACGAATTGATATGGCATGGATGAGCAAATGAGATAAAAGAGATTGAAATTTTATGGGCAGATCACAATCCAATTCAGATAATATGGAAGGGTAGGGAAAAACACAAGAAAAGATGGACATTAAATACTCAGTTAATAAGAGAAAAAGAATATATCAACAAACTCAAGGAGGAATTCAATTATTTCTTAAAGGAAAATGATAATGGAGCAACTATGAAACAAAACATTTGGGATACAATGAAGGCAGTAATAAGAGGTATAACAATCTCTTATAACGCCAAGAGGAATAAGGAAAAATACGCCCAGCAAAACAAATTACAACAAAAAATTAAGGAATTAGAAACTCAATTACAGAGTACTCCAAAGGATTCAAAATTCAAAATCAGATAATAATAACTAAACATAAATTGAATTTAATTGAACAAGAGAGAATGATTATAAGTTTGAATACAACTAGACAAATTTATTTTGAGCATGCTAATAAGCCAGGGAGATGGCTATCATATAGACTAAAAAAAGGAAGAAAAGAGATTGATATACCAGCTAATAGATGGAAAGGGGGATATACAACAGGAGATAGAACAGAAAAAAGAAATTGCCCATAAGTATTTTGAAGAGTTATACAGATGGGACCAGATGGGATTCCAGGGGATCTGTACAAGGCAATAGCAGAACAAAGTTCTTCTATTGAGTGAATGAATGATCCAATGCTTTCAACTCTGCCAGGCAGGGTACGTAATTTATTTAGCTTAGGTAAACATGATGGACAAAGACAGGGGGATGTATCTGATGTTTTTAGGAGATCAGCTAGTTTTTGTTTAAGTTTAAGCAGGCAAAATGGGCTTGATTGTCACATATGTGGCATTTAATGTTATTTTCATTTTCATTGATGGTTTCAAGACATTTGAAGCCTGTGCAGGAGTCTGGGAGTTCATTGGTAGAGATATTATTCTTTAGTTGTTGTTTGGTAGTGGAAGGTTTGGAGTTTTTGGCTGGCATGGTCAATGACAATAGTACACTAAACAATTACAATAGCTAATTAATGTGATAGATAGACAGTTATTTAATGAATGTTGGTAATTAATAAATGTTAATTGATAATTTAGAAAATGAATCAAAAGTAAGATTACTTATTACTAAAAATCAATCAATCAACTAGATACAGTATTAAAGGATACAGTATTAAATCTCTATCAATTCAATAAATCAGTAAATTATTGGTCATTTAACAATTAATTATTATACTATTAAATGATAAATCAATTATTTTAGACAAAGCATTATCTATCAATAATTGGTCTTGAGGTAATTAAATAGTGGAGATAGTGAAGGAGGTTTGTCCTGAAAAGTTCCTTGGTTTTTCCTTAAAGCCACATTGTTTGGTTTTTGTTTTGTTTTGTCTTTGTTTTTAAAGAGGAAGTGTTGCTGCGTGATAGATTTGAATTGAGAAGTTCATGCTGCTCACTACTTTGAACAGAGTTAGTCCCATGCTACTGGGAATAGCATTGTTGTATGCAACCTCAATGAAAGGCAAGAGGTCCACCCAATTGGACTGCTGATAGTTCACTTAACACCTCAGGTATTGCTCTACCATGATGTTCAGACTTTCTACCCCTCCATTGGTAGTCAGATGAAAAGCTGAGCTAAGGCCCTAAGACAACCCAATGGACTGCAGGAACTCTCCGCAGAACTTATCCATGAACTGGACCTCTCTATCTGAGATGTTTCTTCATGGCACTCCATGGAGGTGGTAGATGTGCTTCAGGAACAGTTTGGCTAGCTGATGGGCTGGGGGTGCTAGGCTGCAGGGTATGAAGTGTGCCTGCTTGGAGAATAAGTCAATCACTGTCCAGATTACAGTGTTCCCCCCACTCTTTGGCAACTCCACTATAAAGTCCATTGTGATTTCCTCCCCTGGTCTCATTGGTTACCTGCCACTGGTTGCAGCAGAGTGTGTGTGGGGTATTTCTTGATCATTTTTTTCATAGGGGCATAGATGGTGCAATTTTTCACATCACTGTCCACATCTTTCTTAATGCAGGACCACCAGAATTGCCTCTGCGCTAAGTGTAATGTCTTTAGGAACCCAAAGTCGCCTGCCGATTTGACATCATGCTCCTCTGGAGATTAAGGTGCATAGGGACTCTGGGACATAGAGTTCCATCCCTTTCCACTCTAGGTCCTCCCTTTTTGTCAAGATATGTTGGTTGTCATGGAACCAGGGCTATGCTAGCAGTTTGATTTTAGGTTTCATGATTAAATTACTTGCAGGTCAGTCTTGCCGACTGTGGCATTGTTGTCTGGTGGTCATTTTGGGCTGCTGTTTGAGTAGGGGTTATCATGGCATCTACTACCTCCTCTCATTTGCATTTGTACTGGGGCACATGGGAGAGGGTGTCAGCTAGGAAATTCCTCCTCCATGAATATGTTTTAGCATGAAATTGAATCAGTTGAATTATTGAATCCAGCAGATTTGTTTGGGTGATAGTTTTCACGGAGTCCTAAGAGCCTCCAGATTTTTGTGGTCAGTCCAGACTTCAAACAGTTTCTCCCTCCTTCCAGTAGGTGGTGGCAAGCTAGCAGTGCCCATCTTACCACAAATGCTTCTTTTTCCCATGTAGCCCATCACCTTTCTGTGAATTTGTGGGAGGTGTAGGCACAGGCTGTAATTGTCCCTTGATATTTCTTTGGAGTAGAACTGCTCCCACTGCCATGTCATTATCATCTGCTTGGATGATGAAGAGTTGTTCGGGGTCTAGATGCTTCAACACCAGTTCCTTTGCAAAAATTTCTTTTAGTGTTTCAAATGCCTTTTGGCAGGTTAAGTCCCAGTCTATGTCTTTAGGAGATCTGCCATGGGTCTGGCAATTTTCATAAAGAAGGGGATGAATTAGCCTATAAAAGTTTGTGAATCCTAGGAAGCCTTGTAGCTGTCTGCAAGTGCAAGTGGGCTGACAGCCTAGGACAGCTTGTACTTTGGGTGGGTCCATCTCTATGACCTCATTTGACACTCGGTAGCCCAGGTAGTCTAGCCGTAAATGGTGAAATTTGCATTTTGACAGCTTGATGTACAGGTTTACCACCAAAAGTTTTTTCAGTACCTGGTGGACTAGGAGTATATGGTCCTCCATGGTTTCAGTGTAGATGAGGATGATCAGTTCACTCATCATCATGTCATTTTCACTTTCATCCTCAGTGTCATAGGGGTCCAGCGATTGATCATTATTGGCTGGATGTCCCCCCTTTTGGGCTGGGTGGGGAGGGACCTCCACAGCCTAGAGGGCTTTTTGGGATGTGTTGGTGGCATGCATGGGGTTTTATTCTGACTGCCCCCAGGGTAGTGGCTCTGGCTTGGGTTTCAGAGCTTGGGTTTCAGAGCATGCCAATGCAATGTGGCCCATCCCTCCTGCTCATCTGTAGCATTTCAATTGACTTCGTTGATTTTTGGGCCAGCTGTGCTGCTATGGCCTCCCATCAGCCAGATGGTCTCCAGTCTCGTTAGCCTCTCTCCTTGGTATCCAGTTGCTTCTGCATGTTGTTGGTGCACAATCTATAGTCAACTTTTATGGCTACTCGGAACCATGCAGAGAATCAGTTTGGAATGTCCTCATAGGCAGTTACTTGGACAATTTGCTTGTCCAGGCTTAACCAGAAAAGGTGAACTAATAGCCACTCTTGCAAAGGGATAACTTCCCCACAATTCTCCTGAATTCACAGATGTGTTCCTTAATGAGTCACCTCCTCTGCTTTAGGTACCAAAGCTCATCCTCCATGTACTGATCCTCCTCCACCTCCTCTAATCTGGCTTCTGGCTCTTGTACAAAATCATCAACATCTTGCAGCTGGCAGGATCTCCTCTTATGGAGGTCTGCTAGCCATTCCTTTGCTTCTCCCTCTAGCCCCCTGTAATGTATTAACCATGACTGTGTGATGGGTAAAGATGAGCATAGTGCTCTAGGTGGACTATAGCAGAGTCAAGGAATAGAGCCAGTTGATCTGTCCCCCCATCCAATTTTTCCCTTTATCAGGGCAGTTCGTTCAGCACTGCTCCTCCCTCATCATATTTCTCCCACATGCCTGTGCTTGGTGTGTTTGGTGGTCTCCCTTGGCTCTAGTTCATAGAGGGGGTGCCCATCTTGGGCGGCTTGCTTGTGGCACAGAGAAGCCACCAGCAACAGCCTTGGGCTCATTCTCCTTCTGGTGGGTGGAGAAGGAGGGCTGTGTTCCCCTCTGCTTCTCCTCACTTCAAAGGGCTCAATTGCAACCTCCCCTCTCTTTGGGATGGCATGATGGGCCCTCATCACAAAGGGTGGTTCAGTCAAATTTCTCCCTCAGCTGTTTTAAGGATCCCCCCAAAGGGTCCCATCAGAGTTTCTGGGAGTCTGGCCTGTTCCCAGTCCCTCATCCATTCCAGTCTTCCTAGCTTACTCAGGGGTTTTCCCCAGCCCTGGGCACTAGGGAGTGGGGAGCTCAACCTCATCCACTTTAGGGAATTTTTTCCACCAATATTGATCCCTTTTCATTTCAGTCGCTGAGATGGGCATCTTGGCTTTGATGTCCAGGGAGGGCTGCAATTTGGTTCCAATTGGGCTAATGGTTCTTGGTGGAGGCAAGTTCTACCCTACTCTGGGTCTCCTTTTAACAAAGTTTTTATTTTTTACAACAAACATACAAACAAAACATAAAACCCTCTTTCAATTATATATATATATATATATACAGTGTGTCAGTTGGTTTTTTGTGCTATACTTTTTTACCATTACTCACAAGTTATATAAATTCTCACCTTATAAGACTAGCTTGTGCTTATGTAATATCAATTATTAAACATTCATTTCACTATTTTTCCATTATTTTATATGAGATATTCTAATTTTCATTATGATTTAATCTTATACATTCATCCAATGGTTATATCTTTTATATTGTATTCTTTATCAATCTGTTAACTTTTATTGTAAGGCTTACTAATCTATTTCTTTACCATGTCTTTTTATCTAACCATTGATAAAATAAATCCCATATCATATAAAATTGTTTATTCTCTTGTTCTCTAATTTCAAATGTCAATTTACTCATTTTGGCACAGTCCATGATTTTCTTAATAATTTCCTCCTGCATAGGTATTTTTTCATTTTTCCAATTCTTAGCAAATACAATTCTAGCCACTGTTAAAACATTTACAATCAAATATTTCAATTCTTTACAATATATTTCTGGTATAATTCCCAATAAAAATATCTCAGGTTTAAAGTCTATGTGTTGTTTTGTCATTTTTTCCAACCATGTGTGGATTATAATCCAATATCCTTTTGCATCTGAGCATGTCCACCACATATGGTAATATGAACCAAATATCTGATGACATTTCTAACATTTATCTGATTTATTCTTGAACATCCTCGCAATTCTCGTGGGGGTAAGTGCCACCTGTAAAACATCTTATACAAATTTTCTTTATATGCAGTTGAAATTGTCATTTGATAATTTTGAGACCACAATTTTTGCCATTTATCTAAGTCAATCCCATATCCAAAAATTTTCCCCCAAGCAATCTTTCTTTTCCTTGTTCTTCCTTTAATTTAAACTCTAGCAAATGTCCATAAATGTCCATAAGTTTTTTGATTACTTTTTCATCAGTACCTGTCAGAATTTTATCTAAAATTCAACTTTCTCCCCTGCCAAATGTATTTTAGCACTATTTTGTTTAAATCTTCAAAAAATTCTTTCCCTAATCTGATTGGAATTATCTGGAATAAGTATAAGATTCTAGGCAATACATTCATCTTAATTGTAGATATTCTCCCAATCAGTGATAATTGTAAATTTTCCCAGTTTTATCAATTGTGTCGTAATCTGTTGTTTAAATTTGAGATAATTATCCCCCTTGAGTGTGCTACATCTTAGTGTTATGTGTATCCCTAAATACTTAACCTTATTTGTGACCTGGATCCTCCAAAACTTCCTCCAATTCTTTCTTTCATCTTACTAAAATGTTCTTTGCTAACAAACATGTTCTTTGTTTTATCTTTATTTATTTTCAAACCTGCTACTTTCCCATACTCTTCTATCTTTTCTATCAGTTTAGGTGCTGACTCCAATGGATCCTCTAATATAAAATACCAGGTCATCTGCAAAAGCTTGTAATTTATACTCTTCTTTTTAAATTTTCATTCCTTTTATTTCTTTTTCTTCTCTGATGTTCCTATTTAGCACTTCCAGTGTTAACATAAAAAACAGAGGTGACAGTGGACAGCCTTGTCTAGTCCCTTTTCTTATATCTATAAAGTCTGTTAACCCTCCATTTATCATAACCTTTGCAGTTTGTTTATGATATATTGTTTTACCAAAGCTCGTTTGATTCAATAGTAACAGCATAAAACTCCAATTCACATTATCAAAAGCTTTTTGTGCATCTAAAAACATCAGAGCCATTTGCTTTTCAGGATGTGCCTCATAGTATTCCAGTGTATCTAAAATTATTCTCATATTGCCTTTAATCTGTCTCTTCGACAGAAATCCATTTTTATCAGGGTGAATAAAATTGTTTAAGTATCTTTTCAGTCTTTCTGCCAGAATTGAAGCAAAAATTTTATAATCTGAATTTAATAGTGATAGTGGTCTGTAGTTTTTAACTTGCTGTGGGTCTGTGTCCTCCTTCAGTACAAGTGTGATATATGCTTCTGCCCATGTTTGGGTATTCTCTTCTTTGTCATAACTTCATTCATAACTTCTAATAAGTGAAGATTCAATGTTTCCTGGAATGACTTATAAAATTCCACTGGCAAACCATCTGGACCTGGTGCTTTCCCAATGTTTTGCTTTTTAAAAGCTTCTGTTAATTCCATCATTGTTATGTTACTATCTAACATTAATTCAATATCTTTAGGTATCGGAGGCAAATTTGCTTCCTGTAAGTATTGTTGAATTATTTCTTCCTGAACATTCTCTTGATGGTACAGTTTTCCATAATAATCTTGAATAATTTTTTTCTTCTCCGCATTTCCATAGCATACATGTCCTTGTTCATTTATCAATTGATTTACCCTTCTCGAGTCTCTTTCCTTTCTCAATTTATATGCTAGCCACCTGCCTGGTTTGTTTGTATCTTCAAAATAGTTCTGCTTAGAATTTTTATTTTTTTGTGCTATTTCTTCTTTTCCCATTAGCTACATTTTATGTTTAGTTATGTCCATTTTAATTTTAATGTCCTTTTTATGTGGAAATTTCTGTAGTTCTTTTTCCATCTTCTTGTAGTCACCTTCCAATATTTTAAAGGTTTTTTTTTCTTTTTTATGTTTCTTTTCCTTGTATAGTCCATTATCAAACCTCTTGTATAATCCTTCATCATGTCCCAGAGGTTCTGTAATGATGTATCATCTTTTGTGTTTTCTTTAAAGAAAAAAGTCAATTCTCTCTCAATTTTCTATTTAAAGTCTTTTTCCTTTAATATCGTGTTATTTAAAGTCCATCTAGATCTCCTTTTTTGTCCTTTCCATACAAGTGTTATTTGATTGTGATCTGCCTAGGTACTTACTTCTATTTCAATATCTTGTTTGTTGGAAAGCAATTCTGTTGACATCCATATCATATCTATTCTAGACCATGATGCATGTCTATTTAAATAAAAGGTATATTGTTTATTTTCCACATTTCCCTCTCTCCATGCATCTTTTAGGTTTATCTCATCTACCATTTGAAAGAAGGATTTTGGCAATGTCTCTCTATTTTTCTTTGCTGTTTTTTGTGTTTTATAGTCCAATTTGTCATTTATTATTCCATTAAAATCTCCCATCAGACAGCTATTAGCATAGTCCAGTTCAGTTATTTTCTTATGTGATTTCCTATAAAAATCTTCTTGATTATCATTTGGAGCATAAATTGCTATTAAAAGTATCTTTAGATTATTGTCAGTTATCTCCACCATCAAAATCCTTCCATCATCATCTGTATATATTTTTTCCACAGGATTGTATCTCTAATGGATAACACCACTCCTCTCTTTTTACACTGTGTCAATGCTGTAAATAATTTCCCTATTTTTTGTTGTTTCAGTATATAATCATGTTGTTTTTTATTTTTTTTATTTTTTTATTCTAGAAAAAAAACATTTATTTGACATACATTTAAAACAGACAAATCAACACACACACACACACACACACACACATATTTCAATATCTTGTTTGTTGGATATATATATATATATATAGCATTCAGCTTTGTTCGGGTATTTTCCCACGTCATTGTAGTTGTGCTTTTAAAGTTGTAGCAATGTTTCGGCAGAAGCCTGATGATGGCATATGAGATTCTGCCAAAACGTTGCTACAACTTTAAAAGCACAACTACAATGATGTGGGAAAATACCCAAACAAAGCTGAATGCCATACATGTAAGTACCAGTGAAAACTTAAGAGATTAATAATAACCAGTTCTCTTTTCAAGGTCATTTCAATCTTCTTTCTTCAATTTCAAATCCAGACTCCAGCTATCGGTAGTTCCATAGAAGAGCACCTGCATAAACAATCTACATGCTCTTCCCACTATCTTTACAATGAAAAGCACAGAGTCCTTGAATGTAACACCAAATGTATCAACAAGAAAGAAAGAAAGAAAGGAAAACAATGTATCCAAGCCTCCAGGTGGCAGCGCTACTTATTTCCCTTTCCTTTCCCTTCCTCTCTAATATTAAAACCAGGAATAAAAAAATAAAGAGTCTAGAATTATTAAAGAGAAAAACAAGAGACAAAAAGACTTTTCCAAAGAGTTATTTTGAAAGGAAAAAATTAAAATTAAAAAGGAAAGGCTAGTCCAGTTTAAAAATTGAAAAGTTTTTACAAAAATCCAAAGTTCCAATTAAAAAAAAAACCCTTCAGGTTTAATTTGTGCTTAATCTTGCTGCTTGAGCACTTTTATCTTCACTTTTAAATTTAATTTTTAGTCTTTTAGCGTGTTCTCTCCAGAAAAAAAATAAGTAGAAAATTATCTTACCAAACTGACACACTTTCTTTCCAGCTTTCTTCTGTTCCGGAGCTGTCCCAGCTTCAGCAGCTTTAATGGCCGCCACTCCGCCGTGGGAAAAAAGGGCTTTTCCTGGATCTACCAGGGACTTTGCGATGTCCCTGGGATAAACAGGATGTGTCCTTCTCAGTCACCATCTCTACGGGATGGTTTAGGTCTGTTGGGACCATTCTGCAACAGAGATATCAGCAGCGATCATAGAGCTTAAATATTGCATGCTGTACTGCCACAACACCAGCTCCACGCTCCTCTGGGTCTCCTGAAGCAGGGTCTTTTTGGATATCCCACTTTTTGCCATGGTATCCTGAGTTTCTCTCCACACACTCCAGGTGTTGGAAATTCCAGAGCTCAGGAATCCTGGTTGTTTTTATTAGTTTCGAGAGAGTTGGCTTGCTGCCAGGGTTTTGACTGATGCCCCAATTAAACCATGAGCCTCAGACCAAACTTTTAAAAAAAATCCAGTTATTTATTAGGAGCTTCATGTTGCCACAGGCCAAATGAAGCCAACTCTGACCTCACTTGATTTGTGCATTAGTTCTGACCCTGTTTCCCCCTCCCCCTCAAAGCATGCCATCAGTCACATTCCTCAACGAAGCAATTTCATGGGTTTTAGAAGTCACTCCCTCTAGTCACTGTGGATCTCTGTGGGGATGACCTTTACATTGCTGCTGGAATATGCTTTGTTTTGACTGAAATGCAAGTTCCTTGATACAGCTGTGAGGCTTGGTTCCCCATCCCCCTACCTATGGAAACTCAAGAGCAGGTCAAGAATGCTTTGCAAGTTGACAATATGTTTTAATGACAAAACCTGTAATTTTCAAAGGATATTAGTAAACAAACTTCCTTATTGACTCTTAGAGACAGATTAAATGTACAAAATATCCAATTGATGGCAATTTGAAATTCAACTGCATTCATTCACCTTAGTACATATTTACGGGGGGGTGGGGTTGTAAGATTTTTTGTTTGATAGATAAATAAACAAACAAACAAATAATAAACAAGCAAGCAAGCATATTTTCTGGGATTGGGGCTTGCAGATATTTCAAAATATGAAACCTGTGTGGACCAAATTATCTTTCTTAAAATTTCTGATATTTCTAGGTAATTTTGAGAGATAATAACAAAATTATTCTAATGGTTTCTAAAGAAGCTGTTCCTCAGAGAGCACAAGATTCATTAGGAGATCTTTACTGGGGCATAGAACTTTTATGGGAAAGAGATTTGGGCATGGAATTCAAAAGAGATTGTTAAGTTAGAGACATGGAATATCTGGAGTTGCTTTCTTGGGAATATTCAATATCTACCCCAGAGTGTCCCTGTTGCACTTTTAATCTTTATCAGATTTTACTTGAAATTCTAGAAAAATAATTCAAGAAACTTGTTACATTTTATCATTAGCATTGCTATGGGAAATTATGTGGTTTGGTGTTCCACAGCAATATTGTGTTTTCATTGGAAAATCATAAAATTGTATATTTGTATTGTCACCTTTCAATCATATTTCAAGACAGTAACAAATGTACTGGTAAGTAGAATACTTAAGACAGTAGGATTTTAATTATGAAATATTGTTTATAGGAAGACCATAATATGTAATGCTCTAAAATCGTTTTTTAGACTGAATATGAATTTTACATAGAGTTTGCTACTTTTCATAGATCTAGAACAGTGGTTCCCAAAGTAGCCAGTGCAGCCCCCTAGGGGCGGTGGGATGCCTTAGGGGGTTGCTAAGAGGCAAGGGGGCTGGCAGGGGGGCACTAAGAGATGGCAGGGGTGCTGGAGGAGTCTAGCTGCACCAAAAACAACAACAACAACAACACAGCGGCTGGAGGTTTTTTGCAGGCACAGGGGATCAGTGCAGAACTGCAGATCTGGTTCACCCTTCCCATCCCAGAAGCACTGCCTGCACTGAGCCGCAACAGGTCCCCACATGGGCAAGCTCAAGCCAGCTGTGAGGAAGGTCTCCCCAAGGAAGCAAAGTAAAAGCGCATGCGCTGCCTCATTGTTGCATCGCAGGAATTACGTAGGGTGGACCTTTCAGCATGTTGAGTGTTCTTGGTGGAGTCTAGTGTTGGGAGGTTTTGCTTGGTGGGCCAAGGCTGAGAAGTCAGTGCAAAGAGATGTCAGAGATTACGGGAGGTGGGACAGGCTCTGCTCGGAAGTGGCTGCTGAAGGGGGGGCACTAAGTGGTGGCAGGGGGGCATTTGAAGTACCAGCAC
Source organism: Pseudonaja textilis (assembly GCF_900518735.1). The sequence goes on from NW_020769430.1 coordinate 89,262, forward strand.
CACAGGCTCATCCCATTGACTGTTGCACCAGAGCGGTGCAAGGGGCTCAATGGCGTCGAACACAGTGGTGACAGCACATTGGGAAAGTCACTCTGGCTTTGCTCTACTTTCCCAAAGTGCCGCTGCTGTCACATTCTGTCTGTCTGTCTGTCCATCCATCCAAAAGGTCTGTCTGTCTGCCTGCCTGCCTGCCTTCCTGACATGACAACCTATCTACCTGCCTGCCTGTCTTTCTGTCTACCTACCTACCTACCTACCTACCTACCTATCAATATAGATCTATCTATCTATCTACCTATCTATCTATCTATCTATCTATCTATCTACCTACCCCTCCCTCTCCCCCCCCCGCTCTCTCCATCCATCCATGTTCGAAGCGCTGACCCCGCAGGCACATCGGGAAAGTAGAGCAAAGCCAGTCTGGGGGGGGGGGAGGGAGGGAGGGAGAGAAACCTGATGCATCAGATTGAAATGAAGCCTAGTTTAGACTGAGGCCCTTTTCCACATTGAAACCATTGAATTTATTTATTAAATCAATCGGCCACCTACCAGGAGTGGGCTTCAAAAATATCAGCAACTTAACACAAGCAGCTTATAGTTGGTTGGATCAGCCTCCTGACAATCAGATGTTTCAGGCTGCATGGATTGCCATTGCCTATTGCTGCCCCCATGGGCCCATTTTTGGCCTCTGCATCCTGTTTTCAGCCTCAGTATTCTCTGTTTTCAGCCTCTGCATGCCCCATTTTCCATCCATTCTGATCCCACTGCCTGGAATAGGCTGAAAATAGGGCATACAGAGGCTGAAAATGAGGAGTGCAGAGGCTGAAAACAGGATGCAGAGGCCAAAAATGTGGTGCATGAAGATGGCAATAGGCTATGGCAATCTCTAAAGCCTGAAACAGCTGATCATTGGGAGGCTGATCCAACCAACAATCAGCTACTTTTGTTAATCAGGCTGTGCTGAAGCTGAAACAGGCTGTTTCCTTCAAGGAGGCAAATTGTTTGGAGGCAGAGGCAATTGTTTTCCTCCCCAAAAGCTAGGTGTGTCTTATACTTTGGAGCATCTTATACTCTGAAAAATATGGTAGTCTGTGAAATCTTCTTGCAGCAGCTAACCAAGTGATCCACTTTTTATTCAGTTTATAGTATAATTATTATCATTAATCTTAGGATGCAACAACAAAGGAATAGTGTCAAAGTTACATGAGATATTTGTATGCTTTACACTGCTTTAGAAAGACCACATTTTGAATACTGCATCCAGTTTTAGTTACCACAATACAAAAAAGATTGTGAGACTCAAGAAACAGTACAAAAAAGAGCAATAAAGATGAATAGGAGGCTGGAGACTAAAACATATGATGAACAATAATAGATGCTGGGTATGTCTAGTCTAACAAAGAGAAGGACTAGGAGTGACATGACAGCAGGGTTCCAATATTTGAAGGGCTGTCACAAAGAAGAAGGGAATCAACCTATTCTCCAAACCATTTGAAAGCAGGACAAGAAGTAACAAATTGAAACTAATTAAGAAGAGATCCAATCTAGAATTAAGAAAAAAATTCATGAGAATGAGAACAATCAGTGAAACCGCTTGCATTCAGAAGTTGTGGGTGCTCCATCACTGGAGGTTTTTAAAAAGAGATCAGATAGCCATTTGTTCAAACTGATATACATTATCCTGAAGACCTCCAATGTACTTTCAACTGTTATTTTTTTCCTGTTATTTTAAAAATGCTGTCCTAATAATTTGCCCCATTTGGTTTTTCGAAGGGCCTTTCCCTTTTCAGGCTCTCTGGAGTTTCTGAAGAATGGAATCATCTATGCCAGGGCTGTCAAACTCATGGTCCATGGGCCGGATACATCACACATTGGCTACACTCAGTTTAGTGAAGTGGAAAAAAGTCATGATACGTCACACGACAGTGCCATGATGATTCAAGTTTGACACCCCTGATCTATGCCACTGACCTCTATTGAAAGTCAAAAGGGTGAAGGAGAGGAGTTAAGCCAAGCTATGCCACAGAACAGGAAATGAAATAACTCTTCTCAATGTATTTTTAACCAATTTTAGTCTCCCAGAGTTAGTGCCCTTATTATTGACTGCTATATGTCCTAGTCTCTCTCTGTTTCTCTTTCTCTGTGTCTCTTTGTGTCTCTATTTCTGTCTGTCCCTAAGCCCTCTCCCACCACCTGAGATATCCTATGCTCCACTTTCACTCCTCAAGGTCCCCATAATCTTTGGGCTTGCTTCTCCCCCTAGTCCTCACAGGCCTGTCTTTATCACTGCATTTCACAGGGCTTTTTCACCTCAGGTCCTGCAGGCCTATGTCTATGGAGATCCTCTCTCTACCGGGAGGGCTTGCAGGACTTGGCTTCTCATTTCCCATTGTCCATCATGCAGTTACATTTTGAAGATTTGCAGAACTCCAGATCTCACATTGAAAAGGAGTGCAACTCACTGTTTCTCAGCATTCCTGAAACACATGACTATGTTGCGGAAGCAGCCACCTTTCAGTGACATAACCAGTTATTCTGAATTATTATTAGAGATTGTATGCCATTATTTTCATATATATTTCAGGGTATCATCCAAACCAAGCATTACTGCCTCTGATTTTCCCCACAACAAAAGCTCTGCATGGGATTGCCCATTGTCCCCCAGTGGCTTTCACACCTAAGGAGGCCTAGAATTCATAGTCTCCTGATTTCTAGCACAGCACTTTCACTACTATTAAAAATTGGCTCTTAATTCAGAGACAAGCTCTCAGTGACAAGCCTATTCAATCTTAAAAGAAAGTTTGCTTTCTACTTACAATAACATTTATATAATATCCAATGAAAATAATATTCATTCCATAAACATGTACACATGTAGGAATCTATAATACAGTATTCATGAGGTATTTCTATTAAGCAACATATTAATAATTTGACCAGGATTGTAATCCTGCTCCATAACTGGTACTGATCTCAGGTACTATTGGTTTAATAAAATTTAAATAAGGGAATCCTGTTAAACTTTCAAAATTGTTTTGCTTTCATGTACAATAGTAACACAAAATTGCAATAATATTTTTTTCTGGACTTTTGCAGGGATGACAATATGTGCTTTTCTTTTCAACCATTCTGCCCTTTTAAGGAGCCTTCCCCGCTGTTGGATAAGAGAGAAGAAAAACTTCTATTTCAGAGATAATGAAGGCTTAATTATTTTTATCCAATGGATTTAAAAATGTTTTAAGTTGTTATTGTGTCTGTGCTTCTGTTAGTCTGAGTACCTGTATAGCTATGGGTTATGTATGCAAGGAATAACATAAAGCAGTTCATAAGTTCATATTTACATTATTCTTAATAGGTTCACAATGGAAGTGAGGTGGAAACCATCAACTGAATTCTTCCTGCTGGTAGGAGAGTTAGAAGCTCCTATAGTCTCTTAAACTTAGGACAAGATCAGTATTTTTAAAAAAAGAGACAGAAGAAGAGATGGCTAATTGAGACATTAAAATATACTAAATATTATGAGACCTTGGTAGGTCAGAAGATATAAAGGAGATAAACTTTCTTTATTACATTGGGAATTGAGATTCCCATCAGAGAGATTCCTTAAAATGGAACAGAAAACAGAGATAACTTAATTTCTCTCTACAAAGCAAAACATTCTACAATAGAGCATTTATATTTTAAAAGACTGGCAAAGGTTTCTTCTTAAAGAATTCAGAGGTAAGTGAGGCTCTCTTTCATTCATTCCACCTATTAAAACATTGCCAAATAACTTTTCTGGATTTAAATTCAGGTAAATCCAAAGGAGATGGGCTGTTAAGAAATATGGAATATAAATAAGGTAACGGTTTCTGACTCTAGGGTGTGGTGCTCATCTCTTTCTTTCTTATTACTTGAATAAGTATATTAAAATTCAAAAATATCACAATAATAAATTTGATAAAATGGACTAATTATTATCTGTACACTGAAAACTATACTCACCTGTCTAACTGTCATCATATTAAATTCAATGAGCTTAACAGGTGGGCAAGCTTTTGGAAAATATATTGACATCTAAAAGGTAGGAGTATTTGTAACTCTATGACTATATATATATAAAAAGATCAGCTCACAATTCTATAGCAGTTAACTTGAATTAAGTACCACTGATGCCAGCAAGTTGTAAGTAAGTAAGTAAGTAAGTAAGTAAGTAAGTAAGTAAGTAAGGTAAGTAAAGAAAGAAGCAAACAGGCAGGCAGGCAGGCAGGCAGGCAGGCAGGCAGGCAGGAAGGAAGGAAGGAAGGAAGGAAGGAAGGAAGGAAGGAAGGAAATTATTTATTGGATTTAGTGAATTACTAAAAAATATTCTTTGAAAGAATAATTCCTTCCTGTTAATTTTATCCCTTTGTGTAACATTAGGCTTTGTCTACAATTTTAGGTAAAGAGGAATTTAGCAGAATGATTTATTTTTCTTTATAAAAATTAACATATGCTGGGTGAATAGCCATGCATCATTCTGTTCCAAATAATACAATTCATTACTTTTGAAGTAAGCAACTTATAGTTGACAGTTGAATTTATATTTAATTTTAATTTCAGGTAAGTACTATGGTGTTAAGGTAGTACCTAGTACTATGGTATTAATAATGAGAGATAGTAAAATGCCTCTATACATTTCCTTCCATTGCTAAATTTTATAATCTGTATTAATCAGTTTTTGCCTACAGTGTTGCATAATAAGCAACCAATTCACCTTTCTGATGGGATGTCCTTATTAATAAGAAAATGCAAATTATGCATTTTGTCATTTATTTTTCAGTTGCTTAAAAATTCTAATTATACACATATTTTTTCACATCTTAGTATACTGAAACTGATATCAAATAATCCATTTTAAAATATTTTAATACCGTTTTAAAAAATAGATTATTTTGAATACACAGGTTTTTCTCTGTAATTCCTTCAAGGCATTATTGCTTTTTATCCATATCCTGATATTTTATTTTAATCATTTTAAAATAATTTTATGAAATGGACCATTTCATACCTTATGCATAAGCTTCAACCATTTCCACTCAACCTATTACTGCTTTCCATCTGACATATTTATATTGTATAATATATTTTATTTATTTTAGAATTCTTAATGACAAGCTGAGAATTTCTGCAAAATGTTATATTAACTATTACTTGTATTATGCAAAAAACAGTTTCCATGTATATGAAATGAGTAAGCCGGTTTGATGTATCCATTGAATTTTTAAAATAAATCATTTTGACAATAATTTTAACTATATTCTGACAGTAAATAGATAATAGTAATCTGTATTGAAAACTCATTTTTCCTTAATTTGTTTCCTGTACTAACTTTTTTAAATCTGTTTTGGTCCAGAATGATTGAAAGAGTCAGAACAGGCAACCAATCTTCTGTGAGAGAATTCCTTCTAATGGGATTTTCTGATGATCATGTTACTCAATATTTGCATTTTGTCATGTTTCTCTTCATTTATTTAGCAGCTCTGGCTGGGAATTTACTCATAATTATTGTTGTGATTCTAAACCATCAACTTCATACCCCCATGTATTTCTTTTTGGTCAACCTGTCCCTAACTGATATTTGTTATATCACAACCACAGTCCCTAAATCAATGGCAGTTTCACTGACAGATAACAAAATAATTACTTTTCCTGGATGTATTGCTCAGGTTTTTTTAGTTATTACTAGTGCATGTTCTGAGATCTTCTTGCTTACCATCATGGCTTATGACCGTTATATAGCTATCTGCCATCCTCTGCAATATAGTCTCATGCTAAACTGGGACATCTTCAATCAAATGACAGTAACTTCTTGGGTCAGCTCCCTGCTCTATTCATTGCTACAAACAGTCATCACTTTCCAATTAAACTTCTGTGGGCCAAACACAATTGGGCAATTTTTCTGTGATATTCCACAGTTGCAAAAGATTTCTTGCACAGATATAAAAGTTAATCAAATTTTGATTTGGATATTTGGATTAATTGTGGGTTCCTTTTGCGTGGGATTCATTTTTGCTTCTTATGGCTACATAATCTCTGCTGTGCTGAAGATTCCATCAGTTGAAGGCAGACACAAAGCCTTCTCGACTTGCAGTCCACACTTGACAGTTTTTTCTTTATTCATGTCTACAGCTTTCTTTTCATACCTGAGGCCAAAATCTCTTTCCTTTCCCATTATAGACTTGCTTTCTGCTGTTGCTTATACTGTTTTGCCTCCCATTCTGAATCCCCTCATTTATTGCCTCCGAAACAAGGACATTCAAGGAGCTGTGTGGAAAATAACATCAAAAATCAAACGAACCTTTTAGCCTGATTGAATCATCTTCAATGTAACAAATACATTATTCTATTGAGCAACCTCACATATGTTTTCCTCCATTATTAGTGTCTAATATATAGGACAGTCTTTCAGCTTTTTGTTTTTGGCACACTTCCTTATGCACAATTCTGTATTTGCACCTTCTCCTATGCTCTATCATAATGTACAGAAGGGTCTTACTGTTTTATACTTTTGGTTGCATATTATAAAAGGAAAGACAGTTTAAAGAGAGATATTTTTAGTATTGTTTTCCACAATCATTAACATTTCTCCATTTTTTGCTAATAAATTTTTATATCAATATAATAATTATTTGAATCATTTTGTTTCTATGTAAATCAGATCTACATTACTATGACAGCTGATTTAATTCATTTGCATTATAAATTGAAAATTTCGATTAGGCTTCTTTGGGGTGTTTCACATGTAAAAGGCCTTTCGTTTCCTTTCTTTTCCTTTCCTTTCCTTTCCACAGCAAAATATTGTATTTTTCAAGCTGTATTTTCAGATATATCTGCATTTTCAGATATATCTGCATTCTCAGATGTTTCTGCATGAGAAGCAACCTGAAATTAAGGAAGAACTTCCTAACAGTGGAATTAATCAGGGGAACACCTGATGAGTAGTTCATCACTAGAGATTTTTAAGAAAAGTTACATGCATGAAATGGTATAGTCTTGATCAGGGGATTGCACTAGAAGAACTCCAGGGTCCAGCTCCAATCTGATTCTGAGTGTGGTAAGACAGATGGCCAATAAATTGGACAGATAAATAAATTAATTAAACCATAATCCCCATATAAAAAGTGAAAGCAGAAAACAGGAAATATTATTATTTTTTCATTATTATTGTCAAAGAATTGGGCATTAAAAGTCAGCACTCCAAATTTTGAATACTCACACACAAAAAATATGCATGCACAAGAAAACCATCAACTAAAACAAAATAAAGGTGAGGGAAAGTGCATTATATATTTTCTTGTTCATAATTCAGGCTATGGCATCAGTATGGGTTTCAATATTTCCAAAAGAATGATTCTTTGAAACACAACAAACTATTCTAAATCTCTGGCTTAATTGAGAAAACTGTGAAAGGTACATCATTGCTATTTTACTTGGTTCTAACACCTCTGCTCCTGAGAGACTGATGGAACTTTTCACAGTTAGTTTTGAAGTTTTTGCAACTTTTGCAGCACCTCAGTCATGGAATCATCATTTGAGTACTTGACAACCATTTCACACAATCGGCTGCCAAGCACCCTGCATACATATTGCAACTTTCTATACTGGTTTCCTCAATCCCAAGAAGGGATGGTAATAAGTTGCACTTAGTCATGCAAGGACAGAGTTGCAGCCCTTTTGTCTCTCCCACCCATGCAAGGACAGAGCTGCAGCCCTTTTTATATGTTATATAGAACTTTGCCTCCAAAAAGGAGGAGGAAAAGACAAGATAAAAACAAATATACAAGGTCTTCTGGTGTTTGAAGGGATGATATTGTTGAGGTAATGTGTGGGCACTTTTTTGTAGCTTCATTGAATTAATATATGGTAAAACCTGGCTAAGATCATTTTACAGTGCTTGTTGCTTGATGGAGTCATTGGATATGAGATGGGTGGCAAATAAAGTTCATAATAAATAAAATAAAATAATAAACAATGCTTTGGCCTCATGAAATCTCATTGGAATCATAGGGAAAGAATCTGCCATGGCTTAGAGTAACACCCAAAAATTTCTCCAAGAAGTCTGGAATTTGATTTGAAGAGTCAAAAAAGCAGGAACAAATTAGATTGAAACTAGTTTGAGTCCATGATTAAAATGTGCTATTTGGACATGAATTTTAAATGAACCCATTTGTTTCAGCTCAGAAGGATAAGAAAGAAACACAACAAGGAACCAAAACCAGCATCCTTAGGAAGTTTGATTATTCAGTTTCTATTGCTTTTAAATCCATCTTTCTCTATATTAACTATACTCTTTATTTCTACCTTTTTCCCTTTTCCTTCCTCCCAATCCCCCTTTTTTTTCAAATTGGAAGCTTGACTCTGCACATTATTTTTAGTGAAATAAAACTGCCATCCTTTCAAAATATACCATGTAAAGAAACAGATGTCACACCAATTTCCAAAATTTGTATGTAAGTGTGTTGTTGTTAGTTGCAAAGTCATGTCTGACCCATCGCAACCCCATGGACAACGTTCCTCTAGGCCGTCTTGTCCTTTATCATCCTCCAGAGTCCATTTAATCTCACTCCTACTGCTTCAGTGCTTCAGTGACTCCATCCAGCCACCTCATTCTCTGTCGTCCCCTTCTTCTATTGCCCTCAATCTTTCCCAGCATTAGGCTCTTCTCCAGTGACTCCTTCCTTTTCATTAGGTAGCCAAAGTATTGAACTTTATCTTCAGGATCTGGCCTTCTAAAGAGCAGTCAGGGTTGATCTCCTCTAGGACTGACCGGTTTGATCACCTTGCAATCCAAGGACTCACAGGAGTCTTCTTCAGCATAGTTCAAAGGCCTCAATTCTTTGGCACTCAGCCTTTCTTATGGTCCAACTTTCACAGCCATACATTGCAAAAGGGAAAACCATAGCCTTGACTATACACACTTTTGTTGGCTAGATTATGTCTCTGCTTTTTAGTATGCTGACTAGATTTGTCATAGCTTTCCTCCCCAGGGGCAGGTGTCTTTTATTTATTGGCTGTAGTCTCCATCTGCAGTGATCTTGGAGCCCAAGAAAGTAAAATCTGTCACTATCTCCATTTCTTCCCCATCTTTTTTACAGGAATTGAGAGGGCCAGATGCCATGATCTTAGTTTTCTTAATGTTGAGTTTCAAGCCAACTTTTGCACTCTCCTTCTTCACCTGCATAAAGGGTTATAGTTCTTCAGGCACTCTGTCTATCAGATCTAATTCCTTAAATCTATTTGTCACCTCTACTGTATATTCATCAGGGATATGATTTAGTTCATACATGAGTGGCCTAGTGTTTTTCCCTACTTTCTTCAATTTAAGCCTACATTTTGCAATTAGAAGCTCATGATCTCAGCCACAGTCAGCTCCTGGTCTTGCTTTTACTGGCTGTATAGATATCCATCTTTGGCTGAAGAGCACATAGTCAATCTGATTTCTGTGTTCACTGTCTGGTGATGTCCATGTGGAGAGTCATCTCTTGGGTTGTTGGAAAAGAGTGTTTGCTATGATCATCATATTCTCTTGACAAAATTCTGCTTCATTTTGTACTCCAAGGCCAAACTTGCCTGTTATTCTGGTTATCTTTTGGCTTCCTACTTTAGCATTCCAATCCCCCATGATGATAAGGATATCATTGTTTGTGTTAATTATATAAGGTGCTGTAGGACTTCATAGAACCGGTCAATTTCACCAGTGGTTGGGGCATAGATTTGGACTACTGTGATGTTGAATGGTTTGCTTTGGATTTGAACTGAGATCATTCTGTCATTTGGGGGATTGTATCCCAATATTGATTTTCCTACTTTTTTATTGACTATGAAGGCTACTCCATTCCTTCTGAGGGATTCCTGCCCTCAGTAGTATACCTTATATTCATCTGAATTAAATTCACCCATTCCTGTCCATTTTAATTCACTGATTCCTAAGATGTCGATGTTCAGTCTTATCATATCTTATTTGACCATGTCCAGCTTGCCTTGATTCATGGATCTTACATTCCAGTTTCCTATGGAGTAAAGATTTTTACAGCATCAGACTTTTCTTTCACTATCAGATACCTCCACAGCTGAGAGTCCTTTTGGCTTTGGCCCAATCACTTCATTCTTTCTGGTACTACTAGTACTAGCCCTCTGCTCTTCCCCAGTAGCATATTGAACACCTTCTGACTTGAGGGGATCATCTTCCAGCATCATATCTTTTGGAACTGTCCATGGGGTTTTCATGGCAAAAATACTGGAGTAGGTGACCATTTACTTCTCATTTTGTTAGAGCCCTCTGCTATGATCTGTCAATCTTGGGTGGCCCTGCAAGGCATAGCTCAAAGCTTCATCGAGTGATGCAAGCCCCCTCACCACAACAAGGCAGTAATCCATAAAGGAATTAGGGTATATTAGCTGAATTTTAAATACCTCTCAGAAAATTAAGACACAATTATTTTGGGTTTCTTTTTCATGCTTTCCACTTTCACAGGGCAGGGCTAAGTTGGTATTCTTGGTCTGACTCATGCATGCATTGATTAAGGACATCATTGATTGCTCTAAAAAACCCTAGTTTTTTGTTATCACCCCGTGACTGTAATAAATATTATATACATATTGAAAATACGTATTTGGAAATGTGGAAATACATATGTTTTGAACCATAATTAAGCATCCTTGTTTTCAATGGTCTCTGAAGATTACTGGAGTTTGCCCAGAACAGTAAATGGGACTTACCTTGTGCTTGAAATTTCCTGTGTTTTTCTGCCATCAAAGTTAAAGAGTATGTGTTTATACCAATGAGGTATAAACACAGGTACCAATGAGACCCTATCAAGGTTAAAGTATTTGTTGCTCAAGGTTTGGGGATTGAAAATCAGAAACCTCAGTATCACCCTTGAATGACTAAAATAAATGCTTGATTAATTCTTTTTTTTTACCTATTCAACTGTTATATGCGTATGTAAAGTTCTATGTACCATGTACTTGACATAAAGAAGTCTGCACTATAATCCAATAACTATTCCTTCTCCTCCTCCTCCTCCTCCTCCTCCTCCTCCTCCTCCTCCTCCTCCTCCTCCTCCTCCTGAGATGTGCAGGGGTATGGGTAATGTCAGGGAGGTGCACAAGAATGCAACGGAGTGCATGAACGGTGACATGTGGTTTAGGAAGAGTATCTGGAGTGTGCAAGAGGCACTGTGTCAGTAAGGAAGAGAGGTGAGGTACCCAGTAGCTTGGGAAAGGTATGTGGAGGTACACAAGAGATACCACACAGATCAGACTGTGATGGGGGTGCAGCGTAATTGGGGAAGGTGATGAGGAGTATATGGGGATGTGTTATTGGAGCAACGTGGATTAAGGAGAATATGCAGAGCTGTAGTGTGGCTCAGGAAGAAGTATGTTTCTCCTCAGGGGTACTGCATGGGTTGAGAAGGATCCTGCATGGGTTGAGAAGGTACCAGAGAAGCACAGCACAAATTTAGAGAGGATGCATAGGGATGCAATGTGGGTTGGGCACATTGCCCATTGGTGTGCATGTGGCCTGTACAGAATGAGTGCAGAGAGGATGGGGAAGGTGCATGGGTGGGACTTATTACTATCCCTTCTTGAGACTTTACTGGGAAAGCCAGTAAGGAAAATCATATATCTGCAGGCTAGCTTTATGTGTTAGTGAAACAGAAAGGTTGAAATGCATGAAATCTCTTTTGATGAATGATATCCAATTACTTTTAAGGACATTGTCTCAAGGAGAACATCTTTGCCTAGGCACATCTGTCTTTGAAAATATGAAAGCAATTTTTTGGCATCAGCTTTGTCTGCTCACCATCAATTAAAAATTACTTATAACAACTGCTTGCATTTGGTGAAGGCTGAAACAAAAGCTAAAATACATCTCTGATAACTATATTGAATACCTTCAAAATGAAAATCAATTAGATCATTCCTTAAGAAGAATGCTGGACTCTAATCATTTACAAACAAAAGGATTCCAATATATAATTATTGTATTGATATAAAAATAATAAACAATAAAGGACAGAGTAGTTTGTTCAATAATTGTGCAGAACATCACGTGCAAAGACTGTCTTCAAAAACCTCTCCCCATTGCATGTAATCATTAGCAACAATCAAAACCAGAGGAGTGTACAACTTTTCTGAACATTAAGCTAGATTGTCATAGAAAGATACAAATAGGCAAATTATTCTGCATATGGAAGTTGTGTTAGCATAATAATAGATTTGTCATTCTGAACATGGATCAATGAGTTTTGGAAGTTCTTTTTAATTTTGACATTACTTTCCACACAGCCTCTTGGATATCCTTGTTTCTGAAGCTATAAATAATGGGATTCAGAACAGGAGGCAAAACTGCATATAAAACAGCAGACAGCAAGTCTATTGTGGGAGAAGACAGAGTTTGTGGTCTCAAGTATGAAAACATAGATGTAATGATAAATAAGGAATAGACTGTCAAGTGTGGACTGCAAGTTGAGAAGGTTTTATATCTACCTTGAGTGGATGGACTTTTTAAAATTACTGAGAAAATGTAACCATAAGAGGCAAAAACAAATCCAGTACAAAATGAACCTGCAATGAATCCAACTATCCACATGAAAATTTGATTAAACTTTGTGTCAGTGCAAGAAATCTTTTGTAGCTGAGGAACATCACAAAAAAACTGTCCAATGATGTTCAATCCACAGAAATACAATTGAAATGTTATGGTGGTTAGCAACATAGCATAAACGAGAGAACTAATCCAAGAGGCAAGTGCCATTTGGATACATGTATCCCAGTTCAAGATAAGGCTATATTGAAGAGGATGGCAAATAGCTACATAACGATCATAAGCCATAATGGTGAGCAAGGCAACCTCAGAACCTACGCAAGCAATAACTAAAAAAACTTGAACTACACATCCAGGAAAAGTAATCATTTTGTTATCTGTCAATGAAACTGCCATTGATTTGGGAATGGTGGTTGTGATATAACAAATATCAGTCAAGGATAAATTGACCAAAAAGAAATACATAGGTATGTGGAGGTTGTTGTTCAGGATCACAACAAACACAATGAATAAATTTCCAACCAAAGCTATCAAGTAAACAAAGAGAAGTAAGAAAAAGAGCAGAAGTTGTACATCGTGGTCATCAGAAAATCCCATCAGAAGGAATTCCATCACAGTGGATTGATTGGTCATTCTAGTTCTTTCCATCATTCTAAGCAAAAACAAATTATGAATTATGAGATTAATATAACACACCTGAAGAAAAAGTTTGTGTTATCAGTACAGATAAGTGGATATAGAATTGCAGAGCAAATAGTCTGATTGGGACATCTCACTTTATAATAGATGATTGTCAATAGACCCTTCCTGAATATACCATTCTTGACATAGTAGATTCAGCAGCGTATTCTACTAGTCAATAAATGCATAACTGTATAATAGACAATAAAAATGATTTATGAAAATGAAAATATTCTTCCATTAATTCTCTTTCCTCAAATGTTTTAATGAAACCAATTATATGGTTATTTCTGCTTTAATTAGAAATGCTATGTTATCAGGTTTTTTATAAATAATTATCCATAGATATGTGTATTATCTTTTTCTAAATCTCAGAAATTATTATAATAAAATGCATCAGTTTAGAATATAATTTATAGTAACCATATTGCTATATATATTTGCTTTTATTTTAATGCAGTAATATTAAACCAAATAAATCAATATATTCTTAAATAAACTTCTACTGCAAGATATCCAATGTTTATAAAATTTCTCTTCTTTTATAAGTGAACAAAAGCTGACCACTCAGATAAGTGAATAGATATTTCTGTTTACCTTTGCTTATTTTTCCTTCCAAGATAACTCTGCCTATCTCCCAGAGAATAAATGGACTTTTTAAAAAAATACCCTTGCCACAAAAATGGAAGACATTGCATCATCTCTGTTTTCTTTTGTATATCAGAAAGTCACTCCCCAAGGAACATAATTAAGCTTATACTGAGATGCACTGCTATGCTCCTATACTCCTCTTCTCATACTTTTTCTCTTCTATAATTTGAAATATACACTTTCTCACAGCTTCTAATAAATTCCAAATAAATAAAGATTGTATTCGAGAAAATGCAATAATATTTAGGAAAAGACAATATTTTTATAAATGGTCATTTCCTTTTTTTTAAATAAACATACATGAATGACTATGTATTGCTCAGTCTCTTTTTGCTAACATTTGCATTATTCAAAAGTTCTTCAACTTTCCCCCATCTCTAATTATCATTCTGCCAAAATACACAACTTAATCAACCAGAGTTTTCACTATTTTTTATAACTTGCTATTGTTCAGTCTCTTTTCTTCTAAACCAGGGGTGTCAAACTGGCAGCCCTTAGGCTGGATGTGTCACATGCAGGCCAGGCCCACCCCAGCTGCACAAACATGTCGATGAAACGTGATGGCAACATGACACCATGAGTTTGACACCCATGCTTTAAACCCAGCAAATCTTACATATTTATTTTCAGATCTGTGCACATTTATGCCTCATTAAATGTATCTAACATTCCTTTCAAATGATTTAGAATCTCAGCCAACAAGTCAGTATTATCTGAATAGAAAAATCTGTATGAATTCATTTCCCCAAACCATAAAATAGTAATGTCAAGTATTTGTGTCATACACTAATTTTCTATTTTATACATGTGTATATGTATACACATACATATATACATATTATTATATTATTATTTATTATTATATTATTTATTATTATGTTATATCAATATATTATCCCTGCAAGTTAGAACATCAAGACAAGAGATGCACAATAATTTCAGTTCTACTTTCTGAGGCATAATAGCAAAATCTTGAAAGCTCATCAGAGTTTCTTTTTGTCCCAAGTTAAAAAAAAAAGCACACATAATTAAATGGTTGAGGTAAACTAGCTGCCCTTGCATTGGCAGTGGTGTGAGAGGATGAAATAGACTTCTTGGCATCTATTCTTATGTTTGACAACTGAATTTTCTAGCTCACAATGTAAATGTTTAATATTTGTCCATGTGCAGCAATTTTGTTGTCATGGCACAGTGGCAATATTCTTCCCTTGTGTCAAGGAAAATCTTTTGAACAGCATTGTTCAATGTTTTTTATCTGTTTAGATTGCCATCCATTATTGCTGGATGACAAATGCAGACTGGGAAGTCAAGAATAGCTTCCTATGTACAGCATGTATACCAAAACTCTCTGTTTGTTTATAGTCTTCAGATGGGTGAAGTGGTATGTCATAAAATTTCAACGTGCATGTATGCATATTAGAAAGAATTTGATGTTCAATCTTACTTATAAATAAGGGCAATCTTTCATCTCTCTCTTTTATCTTGTGAGGATCATAGAAACTGATTCATTTTTGTAAACCATTCAGATCCAAACAAGTATGATAGAAAAATAACAAATAAATAAATCTAGTCATCAGCTCCTTTCTAACACTGGGTCTGTCTTACAGCAGAATAATCTTAAATTTGTCATATTCCCCCAGAAACAGAGTGGATATGGGCAACTTCCTGCCCACACGTTTTTATCTTTCTTGGTGACGTCAATCTACCTCATATTGACTGGAACCTAAATGAATGTACAACTGAACCCATGCACGCAACCTTCTACAATGCTGTTACAAATCTGGGACTGGAACAACTAGTAACCAACAACACTAGACTAAACAACTGTCTCGATCTCATCTTATGCAATAGTTTGAATTTAATTTATGGAATACAAACTAAAGAACCCTTTTCCAGCAGTGACCACAACATGATTGACTTTTGTCTCAACATACGCCCACACAAAAATCATCACAATGAGGTAATCCCCAATTATAACTTCAAAAAAGGCAACTATGATCTTATAGACAACGATCTCTCATCCCTTGATTGGCAATCTCTATTCACTGGATGCAATACTGTTGAAGACCATTACAACATATTTTTACTTGAAGTCAAAAGAGTCATCAAACTATATGTACCACACACACACACACACACACACAAATGGATTACCCATAACAATAAGGAAACTTCAATCCAAAAAGAGATCACTCTGGTGGAAAAACAAATCTGGTCATGTTGCCAATTTCAAAAGTTTAAGTAAAACCTTAAACACAAATCTCAATAAACCCCATGCTTTGTTCTTGTACAATGAATGGTCTATTGACAATGGGGAAAAAATAAAAAAATGTCAAGTCTTCTAGGCAGCGCTGATATAATTGTTATATAAGTTCCTGTGGAGATTTGCAGGTTGGACATGACTAATTTCCTACTGGCAGGAATTCCTGCCTCATCACCATTCTTAGTTTGTAAATGTCTACTGCCTAGCTGAGATCTAGTTACTCTAATTTTGTCTTCTCAATTACAATTCCTTAAATCAACAACAATGGCAGTGGGAAGATTCTCTTGATGCTGTAGTAAACTCTGCACTGAGCACAGAGTTGAATAAGATGGCTTTTACAGTACCAAATGTTGTTTAGATTAGATAGCAGAAAGAATGTAAAACAATGTAAATGTGACAACGAACCACAGGCTAGTGTAAAAGTGACAATAAACCACAGGCTGGTGTCTGAATACAACTCATTTTTTATGGTTTAATATGTTTAGTATTAGTTGTGCAACTCACTACTACATATCTAAAATGCAAACTACTCAACACAAGAAGCCTCACAAACAAAATGCATGAATTCCTCATCTTATTAGGCATAACCACATTCAACATTATATTTGTCTGTGAGACGTGGTTAAATGCATCTTTTCCAGACTCCATTACCACAGTCAGCGAATATCACATCTATCGGTCAGATCGCAAAATCTGTAGAGGAGGTGGAGTTGCTATCTTCTACAAAAAATCCCTAAATCTAAAATAGATTCAAATTACACAAGAACTTGCTCTTCCAGGAACCATCATCTGTGAAGTGTCCTCAAATACCACAATCTGCTTCTTACTATGTTACAGAGCCCTGATTATGACATAGTTCCTACAAACAAGCTAACTTCACTGCTAACAAGGGCTACCTCTTGCCCACACCCTCTTATGTTCCTTGGTGACCTCAATCTACCTCTTAGTACATCCGAACCTATACATGCAACCCTGTACCCCATTACTACACTGGGACTAGATCAATTGTAACTAATAACATGACTCAATAACTGTCTTTATCTTATCTTCTGCAACAGCTCAAATTCAATATATGGCCTACAAATACAGGAACCTTTTTAAACAGTGACCACAGTATGATTGACTTTTGTCTCAATTTATGCCCTCACAAAGAGGATCATAATGATGGATCCCCAAAATACAACTTCAAAAAAAGGCAACTATGATCTCATAGATGCTATCATCCCTTGATTGGCACATTCTGTTATCTAGCTATAATACTACAGAAGACCTTTATAGAGATTTTTTTTGTTTGAACTTGAAAGAGTCATTAAACTATGTGTACCTTTATTTATTTATTTATTTATTTTGAAGCTTTCCCTTTAAAATACAAAGCAACAATGGAAATATTGCAAAAATAAGGGTTTAAGAAAAAAAAAGAGTACAGTAAAGCTGGTAAGGAGGGGTAGCACAATTTAAAAAAATAAAAAGGACACGCTGCACTTTATATAATTATCCAAGGCTCTTATTATAACTCTCTTCTCCACAAACTTCAAAACCAAACTTCAATTGTTGATAGAAATCCAGAAGAACACCTGCAATAACACTCTTCTGTGCTCTTCCCTCTATCTTATCACTTAGCAATGTCCTTGAAAGGGAGTCTCAGATATTCCTTTCTCAGCTTTCTCAGCTTCGTCTAAAACATTTTCAAGCCTCTAGTTGGCAGTGTTGCAAAGTTTCTTTACTCTCACTTCCCCCCTCCTTTCCCAGACAAAACATAATAGAAGTTTTTTTTTAAAAAGAGAGAGAAAGTATATAAAAAAAGGAAAAATAACTAAAGGGAGCCTTTAACCTAAAATGTTGCAAAATCAAAAAAGAGAAGAAAAAATAGATGTAAATAGGAAAAGAACCAGTCCAGTTAGCAAATACAAAATCGCGATAAAAGTCCAGCAATAAGGGGGGAAAAAAAGACTTACTTTGACACTTCTGTTTAAAAGCGCCGCTTATTCAGTTCTGTCAAAACTTTTATAGATTCTTTCTTTTCTTTAGGGTGTCCTTTTGAGTCTTAGAATAATAAAAGAAAAGTTCTCACCAAGCTGAGAACTTTCTCTTTCTAGTCTCTTCCGATTGGAGCTGTGCCAACTTCAGCAGCTTTTATGGCTGCCTCTCTGCCGCTGGCAAGAAGGGCTTCTCCTGGACCAACCAGGGACTTTGCAGTGTCCCTGGGATCTACAGGATGCGCTCTTCACTATTGCTGTCTCTTTGGAAAGATTTAGGTCCGTTTGGACCATCCAGGGCAAAGATATCGGCTGCAATCTCAGACCTCCGAGATTGCATGCCGTATCGTCGTGATGCCAGCTCCGCCCTCGCAATTTCTTTTGTTTCTGTGTCAAAGGTATCCTGGGTAAAAGTCCATTTATTTTCAGGGAGGTTGGCAGAATCTTCTTGGAAGTAAAATAATCAGACAGTAGAATATTCACTAATTCATCCTAGTCCTCAGATCTTCTTCAGTTATGAAATGAAAGACATTTAATAAATGTTGGATAATTTGCAGTTGATCTCTATAGTAAAACAAAAGATTCTGATAAGATTGGTTAAATATTGCTGGATTAATATATATTAAGCAAATATGTCCAGAAATATAATTATTGTAAATGATATCATGATGCATTTTTCTTACAGTATTTTTGATATATAGAATAAAATAACTTTATAATTATGAATAATTATTTATAAAAAGCTTGAGTAAGTTAAAACACATTATCATTACTAATTAAAGTAGAAATGACCAGATAATTGGTTTTGTTAAAAGAATTGAGGAAAGAAACCTAAAGGCACAATATCTTTATTTTCAAAAAAAAAAAATTATTTTCCATGTTTTAATGCACATTTACACACAGAAAAAAATGACAGTTATTGCTTTTTCCTTGGTACATGTGGATAAAAATGCCAGATCCAATCTAAACAACTTGCTAACATCAATGAACCATAAACATTGTAACTTTGCTTTTTTCTCTTTCATTACACAGACTATGATAAAATTTAATAAGTAAGTAAATATCACAATAATAAAAATTTAAAGTTTTGTTGGTAGTAATGCAACTTGAAATAAATATTTTTAAGAATTTTATCAGATTATTTTAAAGAAGTTTATAGCACCTAAGTGGAATTTTAAACTAGTAGGATATATTGCTGAATGTATAAAAGCAAGAACAGCTATTCCAAGAGAGCTTTGTTGCAAAACATTGTATCAGTCATTAATCTCACATAAAACCAAAATAACTCAATCAGATAATTATAATCGCTTATCAATAATCCTATACCGACTTATCTATACTGACAACACAAACTGTGTTTGTATCTCCAAACTGGGATTAAATGCTACAGGATAGAGTTAGAAGGATTTCACCTATATTCAGAAACAATGTATAACACTAACACAGAGACTGAGAACTCTGTCCTATTCTATCCTGAATTTACATTGATGACTATAACACTTAGCTTTTAACAGAAAACTATAAAATTGCTGTGAAGGCTTCCGTTATTCTAAATTGAATTAAGTAACTCTTTTTTTTTTTTCAGATGAATATATACTAAAATATATATGAATGCATACCCCACTCCTTTACCCTCAAATTAACCTCTATTGACCTCACCCCATTCCTAAGAGGTATGTAAGGGATGTGTATAAGCACACAATCAGGCCGACCATTCCTGTCCTATTGTCCCCAATTATTTATACCTATTTCATGTTTTTATACTTATGTTTATTTTCATTTCTATCATATTGTAAGTGTTTGACAAATCAAATAAATAAATAAGATAAAGTAATCATTTTCTTCTTTATAGGTAATCCTTGACTTACAACAGTTTATTTAGTGATGGTTTGAAGTTACAACAGAATTGCAAAAATGACTTATGACTGTTTTTCACACTTATTACCATTGCAACATCTCCATGGTCACATGATTTACATTTGGATGCTTGGTAACTGACTCATATTTATGGCAGTTTGCAGTGTCCACGGTCATGTGATCAGCTTTTGTGACTTTCTAATAAGCAAAGTCAACAGGGAAGCTGGTTTCATTTAACAATCGTGTTATTAACCTAACAATTCCAGTGATTCAATTAACAACTGGGGCATAAAAATCATAAAATGGGGCAAAATTCACTTAATAAATGTTTCACTTAGAAACAAAAATTTGGGACTCAGTTATAGTCATAAGTCAAGGACTACCTGTATTTAAATAAATTAATATAATGTGGATATATGCTTTCTTTTTGGGATTTGTAGACATGGTTCTCTCCCAGACAATTACTAATCAAATATGTTAATGTTCCAAAAGTCTTGTGAAGGGTGTTTTGATTAAAAACAAATCCCTTCACAGGGTTTTTTTTTTAGTTTTGTAATACCACGTTCTGAATTTCTAAAAGAAAAAAGAGAAAATAAAATAAGCAAACACAGTATTTTCTGAATAAGGTTAATGTCTCCTTAACATCTCAATCATAGAAATCTTTTTATATATTTCTATATGTAATAATACTTTTGCATATATGGATATGAATAATGTGTTTAGCAAGACCATTGTCAAAGATTTGGTACCTCTATGATCAAAATCATACTTCATTTTTATCCAGAACAATTGAAATAAAAAGAATGGCCAATCAATCCACTGTGACTGAATTACAGACCAATCTCTTTATGCTGCGTCACCTGTAAAGACATGGAATCAATTCTTAACCAATCCATCATCCTCCACTTAGAAAGAAACAATCTACTCCCTAATAAACAATTTGGTTTCAGGAAAAAACTATCCTGTAATCTGCAACTCTTACACTGAAAAAACATATGGACTACACAACTCAATCAGGGCAAAGAAATAGATGCAATCTACATAGACTTCTATAAAGCCTTTGATGCAATAGTACATGACAAACTACTCCTAAAACTAAAATCTTGTGGTACCTCTGGACATCTGCATAACTGGATAGAAGCATTCCTGTCAAACAGACAACAAATGGTCTAAATTGGGAGTGTCCTATCAAATTCTGTACCTGTCAATAGTGGTGTCCCCCAAGGCAGTGTTCTAGGACCAACTCTCTTCATACTCTACATAAATGACCTCTGTGATCATATTAAGAGCATCTGCATTCTCTTTGCTGATGATGTAAAGTTATTCAACACCACAGATAATACTGCTGCCCTTCAAAAAGACTATGTATCAGAAAGGTCAAACAAATGGCAACTTCAAATCTCAACAAATAAATGCACTGTCCTACATATTGGCAAAAAAAAAAATCAGAAAATAAAATACAGTCAAGACCTTGTTGATGATCCAAACTCTGTCAAGGATCTTGGAATACTCATCTCTAATGATCTAAGTGCTAGAGCCCACTGTAACTACATAGCCAAAAAGGTATTGTTAACCTAATCTTACATAGCTTTTTCTCTGGTAATATTACACTAATAACTGGAGCTTACAAAACATTTGCTAGACCAATACTTGAATATAGCTCATCAGCCTGGAACCCACATTACGTATCTGATATTAAGACAGTTGAGAAAGTCCAGAAATATTTCACAAGAAGAGTTCTCCACTCCTCTATTCATTGCAGAATACCTTATCCCACCAGACTCAAAATTCTAGACCTAGAAAATCTAGAACTATGCCTCCTTCGGTCTGATCTAAGTATAGGATATAAAATCATATATTGCAGTGTCCTACCTGTCAGTGAATACTTCAGCTTCAACCATAACAACACAAGAGCAAACAATAGATACAAACTCAAGTTTAATCGCAACAAACTTGATTGCAGGAAATACGACTTCAGCAGCAGAGTGGTCAATGTCTGGAATACTCTTCCTGACTCTGTGGTTTCTTCCCCAAACCCCAAAAACTTTAACCTTAGACTGTCTACTATTGACCTCACCCCCTTCCCAGGAGGCCTGTAGGGCAGGGGTGGGAAAACTACGGCCCACGGGCCACATCCGGCCCGTTGGTCTGTCCAATCCAGCCTGCCCCTGAAAAAAAATCACTGGGCGTGGCGTATTGCCCTGCGCCGCGTGGCCCCCAAAGCTGCAAAACAGTGCGGAGCGCTCTCGGGGTAGGAAAGAAAAGAAGAACTTTGCAAAGGCCTTGGCTGGGAGTTTGAAATCACCTTCGAGTGCGATCTCTCTGAAGGTGAGTCCCCGCCGATCCCCCTTTCTTTTCTGGGGCTTCCAGGCTTAAACTTTGCAAAGGCAAAGTTTGCAGGCGGGAGTGTCTTCCCGCCGAGGAGCGGGAAGGGTTCTGCCCGGCAGGAGGGGGGTCTGCTTGGAGTGGGCTGCTTGGAGCCACCTAAAGCTAGGCCACTGCTGGTGGAGCCTTGCCCTGCCTTGGTGCCCCATTTCCCGGCTTGGCGGTCCTGCTCAGGCGGCACTTTAAAAGCCTGCTCCCAGCACCCGAGCAACTTCCCAGCAACTTGCGGCTTCCTTTTTGCTCGCAGGCGCTCGCGCCTGGCCCCGAGCCGCTCCAGGAAACCCAGAGCACTGCTGGGTCGCCTCCTCCAAGCAGCCCGCCCGCCCGCCGGGCAGAACCCTTCCCACTCCTTGGCGGGAAGACACTCCCACCTGCAAACTTTGCCTGTGCAAAGTTTAAGCCTGGAAGCCCCGGAAACCTGAGCAACTTCCCAGCAACTTTCGGCTTGCTTTTTCCTCTTCGGGCGCTCGCGCCTGGCCCCGAGCCGCACGGCGGAGGGTTCCACTTCTACTATACTATACTGACTGTCTTCAGAGATTCCAATCATCTCCAATAGATCTGCATATGTGCCCATTATTGAAGCAAAATGACCCTGCCTTGATTTTTTGATTCAAGGTGTTGAAGCAGAGAAACTCAATGTTTTCCAGAACTCTCAGATGGAATGATGCATTAGTTTTGGAAACATTAGTAACACTTGGCATTTCTTGCTTGCCTGTTCACATGCAGACACATATACTTTCCCAATTTCCTCATCTACATATACATTTCACAACTGATATTTACGTACCTCACATGGAAATTTAAAGTTGGTATACTATTCCACTATTCTATTACTGGAGAACTGCAGGGCTCTTTGGTGAGTTTTAGCCACCTCTCAGAGATGCTTGTGATCATGTCCAAAAAAATAAATAAAGTGGATTTCCAAGATTCAAGGACAGAAATATTGACTGTGTCTTTCTATATGTACTATTCTACTTTTTTCCCAGTTTTTCATGTTAAGCAGTTATTTCGCATGCAAGTTGTAACAATAAAGATTGAGGGACAGAAATGTACTTATTTATTAATACATATATGCATACACACGTATATAATTTCTATATCACTTTACATGTATTAAAGAGAATTCTAACATGTATTTTTCTGCCAATTTGAATCCCAATTGAAGATTAGAATTAGATGTTATCACATCAGAGAAGGAAGTGATTTAAAAGATTTAACTAAACTGCTTATTTGTTAGTAAAACTCTTAATAACGTTGTGAAACAAAGAAAGCCTCCAAGGAGTAATTCCTTGAAGAATCACAGATAACAATTAATTTTAAAAATTCTGTTTGCTTTAATAAGGGTCATATTTAATCACAGTAATGAACTGTCTTCTAAAGAAAATTTAAGTGAGTATAAACCTCTGCATTTCTTCTGAAGAAAAGTAAAAGTGGCCAGGATATTGAAGAAATAAATCAGTTCTAAAGGAAGTGGAGCATTGTGGTAAGTCCTATTTTTGAAATGGCTGGTTTTTTTTTACTAAAAATGACTATATTTTAAAATTAAAACATTTTCTAGAGAGAAAAGTGTAATGTTAAAGATGGGAAACTCAGTTGCTTATTTATAAGCAAAGATTTGTTTCATATTGTAAAATAATGATGAGCTTTATAGAAATATTACAAAATATAAGCACAACTTTTATCTATTTCATTAAAAACTTCATTCAAGTAGCTAATGTTCTGAAGAGAAAATATTTCCATATAATTCCAAGGAAGATTATGATTTCTAGCATGCTAAATAAACAAATAAAGTTCTCTGGAAAAATTGAACTGTAATCAATGTGATGTGAAATCCAGTATAATCAACACTTTTTAAGTGTGGTGTTTACTTTTCAAATAGAAGAACACAGGACACAATCTAAAAGTATATTCTTTTCTTCCATGTGTCTGGCTTTTAAGTGAACTATAAATAATTCTAAGTTAGTCAGAACTTTATGTAATTAATATAAAACCTCAGCTGATCTAATACACTGATTATTCATTGATCCTTTCACTCCAATTATTATTGTTTTCTATGTATTTCTGGAATACTTCAGAATTCTGTGTATTAGTTTGGCAAATGTTTGTATCTGACCTTTTGAAAGTATGAGTGGGATATTTGGAATGTACAATCTTGCAAGGGGATGGGAGGAATGTTGCTAAACCTTTCATGTTCTTGTAATTTTTTTTGTAGGATTAAATAAGTGGAATGACCAACCACACTTCTGTGAGATATTTTGTTCTGATGGGATTTTCAGATGACTGGAATTTGCATTTTTTTCATGCTGTGATATTTCTCCTTGTTTACTTAATCACTTTAATGGGGAATTGTTTCATTATAATGGCAGTGGCATTTAATCACCATCTCCACAGCCCAATGTATTTCTTTTTGGCAAACCTTTCCTTGGTAGATATTTGTTCTATCTCTACCACACTTTCCAAATCAATAGCTGTATCTCTGACAAACAACAAGGAAATTTCTTTTGGTGGATGTGTCACACAGGTCTTTTTCATGGTTACATTTGTTGGTAGTGAGCTGGCTTTGTTAACTATCATGGCTTATGACTGTTATGTGGCCATCTGCAACCCTCTGCAGTATAAGATGATCATGAATGGGAATGCCTGCATTCAAATGGCAGCTGCCAGCTGGATTTGCAACCTGATCCATGCAGTGCTGGAAACGGATCACCTTTAGAATAAACTTCTGTGACTCTAATATGATTGGCCAATATTTCTGAGATATTCCTCAGATACAAAAGATTTCTTGCACTGATATAAAAGTCAATCAAATTCTGATACTTGTACTAGGGTTGTTTTTGGACTCTTTTTGTTTTGCACTCATCTTTGCTTCTTATGGTTACATTTTCTCCACCATAATTAAAATGCCATCGGTCCAAAGCCAGCATAAAGTTTTTTCAACTTGCACCCCTCATCTGACTGTCTTTTCTGTATTCATAATCACAGCTGTGTTTTCATACATGAGGCCAAAATCACTTTCATCTTCTACAGTGGATTTGTGTTCTGCTGTTTTTTTATACCATTTTGCCACCAATTTTGAATCCCATCATTTATAGCCTTAGAAATAAAGACATCCAAAAGGCTGTCTTGAAACTACTGTCAAATGTCATATACTGTACAGTATAGATTGTTGGCAAAATATCAAATTTTTATAAAGAGTAAACATACCTGCAATCAAAATGGCTCCCTTCTTTATGATCTCCTGTAAGGCCTTAAATATCTGACATTTTTTTCCAGCTTTGGAGTAGAGTCACTGTGGAGCTCTTATCAGAAATATTTTGTATATGACATGGAGGGTTTTTTGTGTGTGTGTGTGTGTCTGATAATGCACTTTTGTTCATTTGTTTATTGTTTCTTATTCTTTTGTAATATAAGCCATTCTGAGTCATTTTGGAGTTGGATAGATTTAAATATTTCCAAATAAATAAATTGTATCAACACAGAAGTGGTAGGAATTAATGCATCAACTAACATTTGAATTAACATATTTCAAGATAAAAAGGATTTAATTATGTAGAACTCTTTCCAAATTAAATGTGATTATTGGCCACTATTTTAAATAGTGTCTTTTAAGAAAATTATTGTAGATCTATTACTTGACATAAATTCTATATTTTCTTGACAATTTTCATTGATAAATTTTGTTTCTGAATAGCATTCTAGGCAATAATATGATTTTGATATATTTAGCCAGAATAGCCTGCAACTAATAAATATATTTTAAAGAAAAGTGTTTGATACATTTGATTTTAGTTTTTCATATTTCATATTTCTTTTTTTATTTTAACCAAATTAAACATAACAAAATATTTTGGCTTTTTTCCCCATAAAAAGTACTTACAACCACATATATTGACCAAATGTTATTTAATTATTATCATTTGAGGTAATTATCTTTATAGAGAGCAGAGAAAAACTATAACATATAAGAAATTATTGATATAAAAAATAAAGGAAAACAAAATATATCTACCGTATTTATCGGCGTATAACACGCACTTTTTCCCCCTGAAAATAGGGGGCAAATGATGTATGCGTGTTATATGCCGATGTCCCGTTCCCAATAGTGCCTAGCGGCGGCGCAGCGTCGTGACGCTGCGCCCGCCGCATATTAAAGGGAATGCGTGTTATACGCCTGTGCGTGTTATACGCCGATAAATACGGTAGTTTTATATCAATTAAGTACGTAATTATAGTAATGTTTGTTTTCAGTTTGTAATTATATATAAGAAGGCTCAGTATTAACATCAGAGAATCATCTGTTAACTTTATATTCATGAATATTTTTTTTGATGTCCTGCAGAAGATCAGAACATAAACTCTTCTTTTTTTCTTTTCTCTTGATATTTGATAACATTTTGTGTCACCAAACACACCAAGAGACAAAGGATTAGTAGCTCTTTCTATCTCCCTTTTAAGCCATCAGAAAGCTGCAAAGATGATTTTGGAATTTCCTAGAGTTTACTGTTCTCCAGAAAGATGGCTGAGCTGAAGGTCACATATTATTCCCGTGCAGCAAATTGTTCATTGCTTAAGTTAGAGAAAACAATCACAAAGTTTGTTCAGATTATTATAAAATATAAATTTATGGTGTAAATTTACAGAACATCATTGTTCTGTATCAGTTCTTTTTGCTTTATCCAGTATATGCTTTGGTAAATAAAGAACACACTAAAATAACTGCTCTTCTTCTTATTAGACAACTCTTTATCTAATCTCTTCTGATTTCCAACTTGATCATCTGTGATCAGAAATAACATGTTCTGGACTGTGACAACATTATATGGATACTTCAGCTGTGAGTCTCAAAGAATATTCATTCTTTGGTGTTATCATAGCTGTTCTGTGTTTGAAAGATTTTACATATTACAATCTTGATCCTGTTTTAAGAGAATGATTCAGTTGCAAGAATGATTAAACTTTATTTCTAAGAAAGCAATGGCAATGTGTTTAACATGCTGAATAGAATTTTAGCATACAAAATGAGGAAACATTTTTAGACATTTAGCAATATTCCATAACAGAAAACTTATTGAATGAGTAGACAGTGGGTGCAATGTCTCAGTGGTTAAAATCTCTGAGTTGTCAGCCAGAAAGCTTACAGCCTAGTTCAAGACCCAACTACTATGTGACGGGTGAGCTCCCGTTACTAGCCCCAGCTTTTGCCAACCTAGGAGTTTGAAAGCATGCAAATGTAAGTAGATAAATAGGCACCACTTCAGTGGAAATATGTCCATGGAAATGTCTTCAGACTACATTGATTCCCTTGGCTAAGAAACGAAGATGAGCACCACCCCCTAGAGTCAAACACAACTGGACAGGGGAAATCTTTACTTTTATCTTTAGACAATGATCATTATTCAGAGAAAAAAGATTACTTGTACAAATGGTATTGTTATGGGGACCAGGCAGATAAGGTGCAGAGATTTGATAAAAGACACAACAACATTGCATATTTCAGAATGTCCATCTTGATTAAGATAAGCATTGTCAGATTGAGTAAGAGTTGTAAAAGGCAATACTCAAAATTGAATTTAAAGGCAGAATTTAGGGATTCCAGCACAGGCTGCTTTCAAAGGGTGAAATAATAGTGATATATGTTCATTTAAAGGAAATAAGCTATCCCAAGATGGACATTTAGACAGAAATCTGAATTGTTGTCTTGATCATCTCCTAAATTGGAATTTACAGCATATTTGGAGGAATTCATAATTAACTGTGCTTGCTTTAGCAATCTGTAGAAATCAGGTGACATTTTAACAAACAAACAAACAAACAAACAAACAAACAAACAAACAAACAAATGAAGCTAATAGAACATACTTACTTATGTGGACCCTCATTAAACTGAAATAAATAACAGATTACAGATAATCAGCGTTGGAAGAGTCCTTGTAGGTCATCTAGTCCAATCCCCCACCCAAGTGGGAGACATTTCTGACAAATGGCAGTCCAATCTCTTATTGAGAGTCTCAAGTGATGACTTTCCCACAACTTCCAAGGGCAAGCTGTTCCATTGGTTGATTGTTCTCATTGTCAGAAAGTTTCTCCTTATTTCCAGGTTAAAACCCTCCTTGTTCAGTTTCCATCCATTGTTCTTTGTCTGGACTTTGGATGCTTTAGAAAATAGCTTGACCCCTTCCTCTCTGTGGTAGCCCCTCAAATATTGGCATTGCTATCGTGTCTCCCCTGGTCCTTCTCTTCACTAGACTAGCTATGCCCAGTTCATGTAAACGTTTTTCATATGTTTTAATCTCCAGTCCCCTAATCATCCTGGTTGCTCTTCTCTGTACTTTTTTAAACATCTCAACATCTTTTTTACAGTGTGGTGAACAAAACTGGCTTTCAGCTTGTCAATGCCTGATCCGTGCAGAGATTTAGTTGCTCTAATTTTCACAACTCAATTACAATTTATTTTTATCAACCACAGTGGTAGTAAGGAGATTCCCTTGATGTTGTAGTAAATTCTGCACTGAGCAAACCTAGGCAGGATGAATTTACTTCTTTACTGATAGTGTTCTGAGGTTGTTTAGGTTAGAGAACAGAAAGAATGAAGCTTTGTGTAAATGTGATATAGTAAACTACAAACTGGTGTTTGAAAATAGCCAGCTCCTTATTTTATTTTATGGTTTAATGTGTGCTGTTCAACTAAGAAATTGTGATTCTACAATGAAGCTCCCAAGACCAGAGTGAACAACAATGATTCTTTGTGGAATTATTATGGACCCCAAGGAATGATTCTGAAATATTACAGGAAACAACAGTGGCAAAATAGTTCTTCCCTACTACATATGAATACACCAGTCAGATTACAGCCAAGAAGAATATCACACTGATTTTTAAAGAGAAGCAAGGTAAATTTCTTTTTTAGTTTTTCTAAATTCTTAACCAGTGTTTCTAAACATGCTTAGCATTTTGGTTCAGGTTGGTTCAGTTTAATGTAATTATGAAAATTCTACATAAAGAGAAACTTTAGTGCTAAATTTTAAATATAAATAAAAGTGAGGCATTTATTCTCTTACTGAAATAGGGGAAACTTATGCTGTTATCATTATTAGATTTATATTATTATATATTTAATAGTGTTATGATAAGAATATGAACAACATCTGTCTCTGGAGACATTTGCAAGATGGAGACCTATTTGAATGATGGATTAAGGGTCGCGTACATTATCTCCTTAAATAATTGTAATAATATTTTTGATTGATTAGAATTTTTTATCTGTGAGATTCATACTGTTGATATTCCAATCTTGCAATATTGTTAGATGAGCAATTAGAAAATTGGATGGAAAATGTTATAAAATTTATATTCTCCACAAATTGATTAATCATTTAACTACTTTCCACAGGATTCAAATAGACGAAATGGCCAACCAGTCTTCTATGTTTGTTCTGATGGGATTTTCTGATGACCCAGATTTGCAAATGTTGCATTCTGTGATGTTCCTTATTGTTTACATAACAGCCTTAATGGGAAATTCTCTCATTATAATAGCAGTGGCTGTTGAGCACAATCTTCATAGTCCAATGTACTTCTTTTTGGTCAACCTCTCTCTTTTAGATATTTGTTCCATCTCCACAACAGTTCCAAAATCCATAGTTGTTTCATTGACAAATAACAAAGGGATTTCCTTTGCTGGATGTGTCACACAGATCTTTTTAATGGTCATGTTTGTTGGTGGGGAACTTGCTCTGTTAACTCTCATGGCTTATGACCGTTATGTAGCCATCTGTCGTCCTCTGCATTATAGGCTGATCATGAATTGGAATGCCTGCATTCAAATGGTAGCAATCTCCTTCATATGTAATCTGATCCATGCAGCATTAGAAACTAGTGTGACTTTTAAATTAAACTTCTGTGGGTCCAATGCAATTGGCCAATATTTCTGTGATATTCCTCAATTACAAAAGATTTCTTGCACAGATACAAAAATCAATCAAATGTTGATCTTTGTTGCTGGGTTCTTTTTGGACTCATTTATTTTTATATTCATATTTGTTTCCTATGCTTATATCTTCTCCACAGTGATGAAAATGCCAAAAGTTAAAAGCAGATATAAAGTTTTTTCTACCTGCACTCCCCACTTAACTGTTTTTTTTTTATTTATGACTACTGCAGTATTTTCCTATATGAGGCCCAAATCGCTCTCTACTCCTTCTGTGGACTTGCTTTCTGCTGTTTTGTACACAACGTTGCCACCAGTTTTGAATCCTATTATTTATAGCTTTAGGAACAAGCACCTACAAAAGGCTCTCATAAAAATGCTCAAAAGAAAAAGCATTTCGTAGTACAACTGCAATCAGTAATCTTCTTATAAAATTTATGACTGTGATGTGATGTAACATTTGCAGCTATGTGTCTTTGTGTTCATGACTAATGTATTTCATTAAGAGTGACTTCTTTTATTCAGAATTTTAATACTTGTTTCACTATTTCAATTATTTAAGTACAAAACATAAATCCCATCCTTCTACCAGGAACCGGCAGGTGCCATGCATGGTGTTTCTGCCTGCTGTTTTTCTCACAACAACAATTATTTCAGATAGATTTGGTTAAGAGAATATGATTGATCTGAAGTCATCCAATGAACTTCCACAAATGAGAATCAACCTGAATTTGGATCCCCCTTATTATCTAACATCTTAACTATTCACCAGGGTTAAAATTATAGAGTTAATTATTCTAGCTTCCTTAATGAAATTTATAATTTTAACTCAAAATGTTAACTTTTACATTTTAATTGTTATTATCGTGTTTTATATTTTGATGTTTAATTGTACACAGCTTAAAATCCCTCTTTGAAGGATATATTCAGAAATATGAAATATAAATAAAGAAATATGAGAGGGGGGACAGGGGAGTGAGGGAATGGGAGAGGGAGGGAGAGATGGGTAGTCCTCTTCTATGGTATGTTCTAGAATGATAGCTACAGTTTTTAAGAAATAACAGATCTATTCACATTTGTAATTCAAATGTAAGGATCTGATTAATATATGTTTCATATTTAAATCTCTGTCTCCTTCACCTTCTGTCTCTTTATCTGTCTGTCTGTCTATCTCTTGATCTGTTTTCTGTCTGACTCTATCATCTATCTATCTATCTATCTATCTATCTATCTATCTATCTATCTATC
>NW_020769430.1:126277-154345 GCF_900518735.1 Pseudonaja textilis
ACATATATATCTTTTTTTTCTATTATGCTTTTTCTGGGAAAGAAGGGGGAGTGGATCAAAGAAACTTTGTAACACTGCCAACTAGAGGCTTGAAAATACTTTATTTGAAGCTGAGAGAACTGTGAAAAACTCTCTCAAGGACACTGGAATTTGATAAGATAGGGAGAAGAACACTGGATAATGATTTTACAAGTGCTCTTCGGAACTTCTATCAACAATTGAATATTTGAAGCTTGGCTTTGAAACTTGTGGAGAAGCCATAATAAGAGCCTTGGACAATTAAATAAAATGCAGTGTGCTCTTTTTTATTTTTTCTTAGCTGTCTTATCCCTCCTCTTCAATCCCATAGTATCTGGTAATAATTGTATATTTATTTTTTATTTATTTATTTATTTTTCTTTGTAAAGGGAAAGCCTTAGAATATTTTTTTTTCTTTTCTTATTGGGATTTTTGCTTTTCCCATCTCCATTTTTGATCCATTTTTGATGGCTATTTTTTACTTTTGAGATCGTCCAATTGGATTAAGGTGTGAAGAACCTGAAGAATTTTTTCTTTTTTCTCTCTTCTAACTATTTTTTAATATTATTGGGTTTTATTCTTTTTTTTTTCTTTTGTCTCTTCATTTTTTTTTTGAATTATATTGACTATCTCACAATAGGATTAAGGTCTAGAAGAACCTGAAGAACTATTTCTTTTTAATTTTGGGCTTTTTTCTTTATTGTCTTTTTCTTATTTTTATTCTTTTTCTTTTTTCCTAATTGGATTATAATTGACTACTCTACTAATTGGATTAAAAGAGCTTGAAGACCCTGAGTTACCTAAATGAGTAAGAAATCCATACCTTCTGGCATTTCAACCTCTGCTCCTGCTTCACCAACAGCTGGAGGACAACGTTTAACCCAGATAATATTGAAGCAAGATAAAGGACAAGTGGATTTAAAGATGATTATGCAAGGAATTCAAGAACTTAAAACGAAATCGGATATCATTGAAAAGAAAATAGAAAGCATTGAACAAAGAGCAGAGAATATTGAACAAAGGACGGAGAGTATTGAACAAAGAATTGGGAAGACCGACGAAAAAATTGAAAATATTCAACAAATGATGGTGAACTATGATGAGAGACTCCAAAAAATGGAAGAGAAAGATAAGCAAAGAGACGTGACAATTGGAAATATTGACAGCAGATTAACAATGGTTGAACAAGACAAAAGTGGGATGTTGAAGTGGGAGTTGGACAGGTCAGAAATCTACCTCAGATTTCAAAATATAGAGGAAGAAAAAGGACAAAACTTGGCTGCAATAATGATAGAAATTTTGGCTGGAGCCCTGGGAATATCAGAGGAAAAGATGATGGATGGAGTAGATGAGATATATCGAGTCTTCACAAGATATGCGATGAGGAACAATCTACCAAGAGAGGTTCATGTCAGATTTACAAAGAAAACTATCAAAACACAAATACTACAAGTGGCAAGAGAGAAGACGTTGAAATATAAAGACAATGAGATTGTGGTTTTAAAACAAGTACCCAGAAAAGTGAGAGAGATGAGAAGAGAATATCGATTCCTGACTAAAATGTTATTGAAAAAGGGGGTGAATTATAGATGGTTGATTCCAGAAGGATTAATGTTTACATGGCAAGAACAGAGACACAGAATTGACTCAATTGAGAAAGCAGAAATATTTTACAATCAATTTTTCGAAAAAAGAGAAATAGAAACAGAAAAAGAGATCATCTCAACTGAATCTCAAGAGGACCAAATGGAGATGGGAAAAGAAGAAGGTGCAGTAGGTGGACAAGTGGAGACCAAAGAACAACGTGAAATAAGATCTATGAGAGCTGTTAGACCTAAATACAAAACATAATCATGGAAGAAAAAAAATTGATTTCTATGAATATAAATGGACTGAACTCAGCTATCAAAAGAAGAAAAACTTTTCATAAATTAGAGAAGTTAAAATTTGATATAATTTGCTTACAAGAAGTACACATTAAAAAACAACATGAACAATTACTGGCATGACCAAAATTAGGGAAAATATTCACTTCTCAGACCCATTGTAAGAAAAGAGGAGTGGTTTTATATATTAAAGAAACTATTACAGCAAAATTGATATATACTGACGAAGAGGGAAGAGTATTAATGGTTGAAATAGTGGATAATAATACAAAAACACTCCTGGTTGCAATTTATGCCCCAAATGATAAACAAGAAGATTTTTACAAAAAATTACATATGAAAATATTGGGACTGGACTATATTAATATAGTTATGATGGGAGATTTTAATGGAATTGTGGACAATAAACTGGACTATACAGCAACAGCAACAAGACAAAATAGAAAGACTCTCCCTAAATCCTTTTTTCAAAATGATAGATGAATTAAACCTAAAAGATATATGGAGAGAAAGAAATGCTAAAATTCAACAATATACTTTTTACTCAAAAAGACATTTATCATGGTCCAGAATAGATATGATTTGGACCTCAACAAAATTAATATCTAATATTCAAGAAATAAATATTGAAACAAATACATGGGCAGATCATAATCCAATGACAATTAAATGAAAGGACAAAAAAGAAGATCTAGATGGACATTACATAATACTATTTTAAAGGAAAAAGACTTTACACAATGGATGGAGAAAGAATTGGCCTTTTTCTTTAGTGAAAATAAAAATGAAGATACTTCAATACAGAATGTTTGGGATACAATGAAGGCATATGCGAGAGGTTTAATAATAGACTATACAAAGAAAAAGAACATTAGGAAGAGGCAAACTATCAAAGCCTTAGAAGATGATCATAAAAAACTGGAAAAAGAATTGCAGAAAATGCCACAGAAAAAAGAGATTAAACTTAAAATGGATATAATTAAACATAAAATGGGTCAGATAGAGAAAGAAGAACTGGCGCAAAAAATTAGAAGTGCTAAACAGAACTATTTTGAAGATGCAAATAGGCCAGGTAGATGGTTAGCATACAAACTGAGAAAGGAGAAAGAATCAAGGAAAATATTACAGTTAATAGATGATCAAGGCCAAATGTGCTATGGTAATAAGGAGAAAAAGGCAATTATCCGAGACTTCTATGGACAACTATATAAACAAGAGGATATTGATGAGGAAAAAGTTAAACAGTATTTACAAAATGCTAACCTACCTAAGATACCTGATGAGACTGAAAAAATGCTAGAAAGTACTATAACAATGATGGAACTAACCGAAGCACTTAACAGACAGAATAATGGAAAAGCACCAGGTCCAGATGGGCTACCGGCAGAATTTTATAAAACATTACAAGAATCGTTGAACATTCCATTGCTAGAAGTCATGAATGAAGTTATGTCAAATAAGAAGATACCTAAAACATGGTCAGAAGCTTACATTACACTTATTCCAAAAGAAGGGGCTGATCCATTACAAATCAAGAACTATAGACCTATTTCTTTATTGAATGCAGATTATAAAATTTTTGCTTCAATTTTGGCAGAAAGGCTTAAAAGATACTTAAATAATTTTATTCATCCCGATCAGAATGGGTTCCTGCCAAAGAGACAAATTAAAGACAATATGTGGGTAATTCTGGATACTTTGGAATATTATGAGGCGCACCCTGAAAAACAAATGGCTTTGATATTCCTAGATGCCCAAAAGGCATTTGATAATGTGAACTGGAGATTTATGTTACTACCACTGGAACAGATGGGTTTTGCCAGAAAATTTATTCAAGCAATAGAAGCCATATATTATAAGCAAACGGCAAAAGTAATGTTAGAGGGAGAACTTACAGACTCTATTAACATAAGAAAAGGCACAAGACAAGGATGCCCATTATCACCTTTGTTATTTGTATTGACTTTGGAAGTGTTGAATAGAAATATTAGAGAGGACCAAAATATAAAAGGAATGAAAATGAAAAAGGAGGAGTTTAAACTACAAGCCTTTGCGGATGACTTGGTTTTCATTCTGGAAGACCTTCTAGAGACAGCTTTAAAATTATTGGAAAAGATAGAGACATACGGTGAGATGGCTGGTTTGAAAATAAATAAAGATAAAACAAAGATTTTGACAAAGAACATGTTATTAAGACAAAGAGAAGAGCTGGCAGACCTATTGAAAATTCAAGTTACAAATAAAGTTAAGTATTTGGGGATATATTTGACGTCAAGATGTAGTACATTGAAAGAGAACAATTATATTAAACTCAAACAGCAGATAGCACTTGATTTGAAGAAATGGGAAAACCTACAACTGTGATTGATAGGCAGAATTTCAACAATCAAGATGAATATCTTACCCAGAATTTTATATTTATTTCAAACAATACCGATTAGGCTTGGCAAAGATTATCTTGAAGATTTAAATAAAATTGTGTTGAAGTATATATGGCAAGGTAAGACAGCGAGAATAAAATTAAAACTTCTACAAGATGCTAGAATTAGAGAAGGATTTGGCCTCCCTAATTGGGAGCTGTATTATCAAGCTGAAAATTTGATGTGGGCTAAAGAATGGATAACATTAAGAAAGACTAGATTGTTGACACTAGAAGGACATGATCTATTACTGGGCTGGCATGCTTTTCTGTGGTACAAGGGAACTAAATCGCAGGGCTATTTTAGAAGGCATTATATACGGGAGTCTTTATGGTTAAACTGGGAGAAAATTAAGACAAAATGTTATTTGAAAATCCCAGTTTGGTTATCAACTATTGAAGCTTTTTCTTATCCTATAATATACAAGAAGGAACAAACAGATATGGGGAAATATTGGATAAAAAGGATGAACTTAAAATGATGCAAAACTTAGAAGAACAAGGCATAAAGATGAATTGGTTTTCATATGCGCAAATACACTCAAGGTATGTTAAAGATTCTAAAACAGAGGGATTTTATGATAAATTGACTGACTTAGATAAGATTTTGACAGGTACTGATGAAAAAGTGATTAAAAAACTATATGGTTATTTACTGGAAATTAAACTAGAGGAAGAACAAGTTAAAGAAACAATGATTGCTTGGGGGAAGAATTTTGGATATGGGATTGACTTAGAGAAATGGCAAATCTATGGTCGCAAAATTATAAAATGACGATGTCAACAGCATATAAAGAAAATTTGTATAAGATGTTTTATAGGTGGCATTTCCCCCCAACAAGAATAGCAAGAATGTTCAAGAATAAATCTGAAAAGTGTTGGAAATGTCATCAGACACCTGGCTCATATTACCATATGTGGTGGACTTGTGAGGACGCTAGAAAATGTTGGACTAAAATTCACATATGGTTGGAAAAAATGACAAAGAAACATATAGATTTATAACCAGATATTTTTTTATTGGGAATCTTACCTGATACATACAATAAAAATTTGAAATATTTGATTGTAAATGTATTAACAGCGGCTAGGATTGTATTTGCTAAAAATTGGAAGAGTGAGAAAATACCATCACAGGAAGAAATTATTAAGAAAATATTGGAATGTGCTGAAATGAGTAGATTGACATTTGAAATTAGAGAACAAGAAGATAAACAATGTTATGAAGTTTGGGACCTTTCCAATCAATGGTTAGATAATAAAATATAATAATAGAATATTTAGAACCTTAGGAAACAATGAATACATATTTCCTTTTTTTCTATGATATTATCTTTATAAAATTTTATTAAGATAGACTTTATGATTTGCTATAAAATAAATTAAGTAAACTATAGTTATCTCGGACTTCCGGTTTGTGGCGCTTCGGTGCAGGCAGGAATCCGCGACTGTGTGCAGTCCCTGCCTGTGTTCACTGCCTGAGTGCCCCGAGCCTTTTGGCTTCGGGGCTAAGCCACCTTTGCCGAAGGTGGTGAAGACTGAGGGGCTCTGGCAGGGATGAGAGACATCGCATCTCTCTTCCCTAGCCGGCTAAATCTCCCTCTCCGAAGGCAGCTGAGCGGCG
The DNA here is from genome assembly GCF_900518735.1 of Pseudonaja textilis. Next base: position 132,225 of record NW_020769430.1, read on the forward strand.
GTCTGTAATGGCCGCCACATAGAAGAGCTCAGCCGGAAAAAAAAAGTGCTGGAAGAGCTTGTGAAGAAGTGAAAGTGATCTTTGCTGATCGGGACAAAGTAACAGTGAAAGTATCCTTATATTTAATACTTATTAAAGATACATCGTTCCCAGACTGAGTAAGCAGCGAATGGATATCAAAGGGAAAACTTTTTTCTTTTCACTCTCCTTCCAAACGGAACAGCTTTGAGAGAAATCGGAAAACCCGCATTGAAGGTATGCTAAATGCTAAAGATTATGCTAATGCCAAAGGGATATGGATTTCTAAATATTTAAAGAAAAAATTTTCTTTTGCTGTGAGTGGGAAAAAAAATTGAAGTAGAATTTGAAAATAAGGAGCTAACTGCCTAGAATTTTAAAGAGCCATTTGAACATTAATAAGACTTCAAAAAGACATATTTCAATTGGAACTTTGTGACTTAATAGCAACCCCAGAAAAAGAAATGGAAGAAGGGAAAAAGTGCTAAAAGAAATAGTTTATCTGGATTGTTTGGTGACTTTGGATCTTTTGGGAAATCTTTTTTTTTTCTTTGTTTAAAAACACTCGGGTGGTTGTTTTGGGAAAATTTTTTCCTCTTTATAATGGCATTATCCTTGGATAAATCCAAAACTGAATATCAAAAATATAAAAAGGAAGAACAAGCCTGGAAAGATACTTTGGGCACTCTTTTTCAATCTCTAGAAATGGCGGTACATTCTTATGGAGAATTGATTGCGCAGCAGGATAATCGGGACAAAGAAGAAACCATCTTTGATGAACATGTGATCCTATTTGGGGAGGAGAAGAAAGAGGAAAAGAAAAAAGGGATTTTAAAACCTAAAAAAAACAACCAAAAAGATAAAAATGAGTTGAAAGGTGGATATAAGGTTAGAAAACAACAGAAAGGGGGAAAGCAGAAGAAGAAAAGGGAGGTGGAGAGACAAAAGGGTAAAAAGGGTAAAGAAAAGAATAAGCAAGGGAGAAAGGAAGGGGTGAGAAGTCTCAATGATGGGAAGCAAGATTTAAAGAAACAAAATTCATTTAGTGACAATGGGTAAATCTAATTGAAAAAGGGATTCTGTAATGTACATAAGATTGTGTTATTATAGGCGTTTTTAGGATAAAATGTCTAAGATATAAATGAGTATTAATATGTATGATTAAAATGGTATTGACAGGGGTACTAGCTACATTATATATTTATAAATTTGTTCCTTTGTTATTGTTGTTCTTTCTTTTTTTTTTCCTTTTTCTCTCTATATAATACATTGTGTAACTTTAGGATGTGCTAAACAGAATCTCAATACAAGTTATGTGTGATATTAAGTATTATTAGGTTAGGGGAAAGAGTTAAAGGCGTCATACTCCAATCAGTGTACAGGAGAAGTTTTATTTAAAGAGAAAAGATGAATGAATAGTTGAGAACAGACAAAAAATGACAAGTATTATGATTTGAACTGAGATGAGATAAGTAGAATAAAACTAAGAGAGTTTAAAAAAGGAAGAAGCTATATAGAAAATGGAAAACGGTAATAAGATATGGAATGATATATAAAAGGAACATGATTTTTGAAGTGGTGTCTGTACAATGAGTTTTAACCCGGGATCAAGCAACTTTCAGAAAAGATGTTTTATGTTTTTATGTTTTATGTCTTGTCTGTTTTTGTATTGGAAGAGAACAAGGAAATTGTATAAGACAGATGGATATAAAAAATGTATACAATCTAAAGTTAAAGAGATATAATTTGAATAAATAGAAGGAAAGGGAGTAATAAAGAGAAGTTCGGAATAAGATATGAAGATGAACAGATAAGGTAAATATATATACTAAATTGTGTTTTTATGGAAATGTGATAACTTGGAATAATTCTGTCTTTAAATAAGATGTTGTATTGTTTTTTTTAGAAAAAGATTTCTTATGTCATCATATTTTATGTTTTGTTTGTTTGTATATTGTTTTGTAAAATTAATAAAATTTGCTTAAAAAAGTAAACTATAGTTATCTCGCTAAAGTATGAATTAATAAAATTATAGTCAAATGATTGTTTAATAATGATATCAGGCTATATAATTGTTGATTGATAATATGAGCTATTATGCAATATAGCTACAATGGAGACTATGAAATGGATGCACAAAAAAAAGTGATAAACCAACCGATACACTGTCTGTAAACTCATGAAGGAAAGGATGATGTTTTTATGTTTTATGTGTTTTTGTTTGTTGTCAAAATTAATAAAACTGTTTTAAAAAAAACAATATTCAAGACTATTCCATAGGAATAATTTCTTCTCTTCCTGGCTCAGCTCTACTTTTGTGCAATGGGTGATCTATTGATATTTAACAAAAGAACAAAAGATGTCAAATCTTCTCAGCTGTGTTATAGAGATTCCTCTGGAAGTTTGTAGCTTGGGCATGGCTAATTTCCTATTGGCAGGAATTCCTGCCCTCATCATAGTTTTCAGTTTGTCAATATCTACCTCCTTCCTGAGGTCTGATTGCTTTAATCCATGGTGGTGCAGTGGTTAGAATGTAGTATTGCAGTTTAACTGCCCACAGCCAGGTGTTCAATCCTGACTAGCTCAAGGTTGACTCAGCCTTCCCATCTTCCGAGATCAGTAGAATGAGGACCCAGATTGTTGGGGCTCTCAGAGAGTGCCATAAACCACTATGAGGCAATATATAATACTAAATGCTATTGATATTAATTTCCTCCCCTACAATTTATTTGTATCAACATCAGTGGTAGTGGGGAGATTCTTTTGATGCTGCAGTAAATTCTGCACTGAGCACAGAGTTTTACTATTTTCCTCATTAAAAGTTCCATGTTTTTTAGGCTAGAGAATAGAAGGAGTGAAAATCTACCTAAATGTGACACAATGAACCACAAGCTGGTGTCTATAGAGTCCATGATATTATTTCATAGTTTAATAAATGTTGTGCCATTAAGAAACCAAGTGTGACTCCATAATGTAGCTTCCAAGATCAATGGGAAAAACAATACTTCTTCGTGGAATTGTGGTGATCCCCAATGAATGACTCTCTGGTGTATGGTAGAAAAACAACAGTAACAAAATATTTCTTGTTCTGGGCTACACATAAATGCACAAGATTATAACAAAAAAATAATGGTTCATTGATCTTCCAGAACAACACAGGTAAGTACAATCCTTTTGATTTATAACCAAGACTGACCAATGTTTAAGGATATTCAACATATTTTTAAAGTAACATTGGGTTTAATGTAATTATTAACAATTAACAGTAAACTTGTAATATTTAAATTTAAAGAATGCTGTATTTTAGATATGAGTAGAATATGAGCCATTTACTGGAATAGTAATTTACTAATATTTTGTTAATATTATCTGCCAATTCATGATAACAATAATAACAATAACAACAATAATAATATTTAATAATGATTAAATAACTAAACATTGTAATATTGTTTATAATATTATAATATATTTTAACATTGTTATGATATTGGTATGCTATCTCTGTTGTCTAATGTACAGAACTATCCTAATAGTGGTGTAAAAGTTTAGATTATTATATTTAGAGTTTGCAATAATATTTAATACATTTCATACTTCTTCCTATAAAATACTATTCCCATTAGAAATGTTATGCCTCCCAATGCTAGAATCATAATGCAATAAGAATTCTATAAGTGTCGTTCATATTTCCTGAAAAGGAGGTTCACAAATCTCTTCAGCTCATTGAGCCCTTGATATTTCAGATTGTTCATCACTCCCAATTCTTTATTAGATGAAAATGATTGAATAAATACTATTTAATTATCAGTAATAATGAAACAGGGATAGAAATTGAAGATTTTAAGAACCTTTGCCTTAAATAATGTAACAATGCAAACAATCAATTGTGGCATTTAAAATATAAAGGAGATAATTGGAATTTGAAGTACAATAATATGGAAGTAATGAGTTAAAACTTTCCTTTTGGACTCACTTACACATAACTATAGAAAATTTATTTAAAATAAGTTCTAATCTTTCAAACAGATTGAATTCTGAATAGTACAGGCATTGTACAAATAAATTATATTGTTTACATGAATAAACTGTAAAATTGTCTCAGCCTGGGGCCAAGTTGATTAATATTAAACATTTCAGAAAATAATTTTATTTTCTAATTACAAGCAGTAGTACTGATAGTGAGAATTATTTTTAAAGTACTGCAGATAAGTGATTTTTATGAAAGTTCATTAGAATTTCTTGTCTATGGGACACACTATTGATATTCCAATATTGTTAGATGAAAATTTTATAAAATGGAGGGGAAAATGTTATGAAAATTATATTCTTCACTAATTTAACTACTTTCTGCAGGAATCAAATATATGAAATGTCCAACCAATCTACAGGGGGAGAATTTGTTCTGATGTGATTTTCTGATGATCCAGATTTGCAAACTTCCCTTGAAATTCTGCACTGAGCAAACCTAGGCAGGATGAATTTACTTCTTTACTGATAAAGTGTTCTGAGGTTGTTTAGGTTAGAGAACAGAAAGAATGAAACTTTGTGTAAATGTGATATAGTAAACTACAAACTGATGTTTGAAAATAGCCAGCTCCTTATTTTATTTTATGGTTTAATGTGTGCTGTTCAACTAAGAAATTGTGATTCTACAATGAAGCTCCCAAGACCAGAGTGAACAACAATGATTCTTTGTGGAATTATTATGGACCCCAAGGAATGATTCTGAAATATTACAGGAAACAACAGTGGCAAAATAGTTCTTCCCTACTACATATGAATACACCAGTCAGATTACAGCCAAGAAGAATATCACACTGATTTTTAAAGAGAAGCAAGGTAAATTCCTTTTTTAGTGTTTCTAAATTCTTAACCAGTGTTTCTAAACATGCTTAGCATTTTGGTTCAGGTTGGTTCAGTTTAATGTAATTATGAAAATTCTACATAAAGAGAAACTTTAGTGCTAAATTTTAAATATAAATAAAAGTGAGGCATTTATTCTCTTGCTGAAATAGGGGAAACTTATGCTGTTATCATTATTAGATTTATATTATTATATATTTAATAGTGTTATGATAAGAATATGAACAACATCTGTCTCTGGAGACATTTGCAAGACCTATTTGAATGATGGATTAAGGGTCGTGTATATTATCACCTTAAATAATAGTAATAATATTTTTGATTGATTAGAATTTTTTATCTGTGGGATCCATACTGTTGATATTCCAATCTTGCAATATTGTTAGATGAGCAATTAGAAAATTGGATGGAAAATGTTATGAAATTTATATTCTCCACAAATTGATTAATCATTTAACTACTTTCCACAGGATTCAAATAGACGAAATGGCCAACCAGTCTTCTATGTTTGTTCTGATGGGATTTTCTGATGACCCAGATTTGCAAATGTTGCATTCTGTGATGTTCCTTATTGTTTACATAACAGCCTTAATGGGAAATTCTCTCATTATAATAGCAGTGGCTGTTGAGCACAATCTTCATAGTCCAATGTACTTCTTTTTGGTCAACCTCTCTCTTTTAGATATTTGTTCCATCTCCACAACAGTTCCAAAATCCATAGTTATTTCATTGACAAACAATAAAGGGATTTCCTTTGCTGGATGTGTCACACAGATCTTTTTAATGGTCATGTTTGTTGGTGGGGAGCTTGCTCTATTAACTCTCATGGCTTATGACCGTTATGTAGCCATCTGTCGTCCTCTGCATTATAGGCTGATCATGAATTGGAATGCCTGCATTCAAATGGTAGCAATCTCCTTCATATGTAATCTGATCCATGCAGCATTAGAAACTAGTGTGACTTTTAAATTAAACTTCTGTGGGTCCAATGCAATTGGCCAATATTTCTGTGATATTCCTCAATTACAAAAGATTTCTTGCACAGATACAAAAGTCAGTAAAATGGTGATACTTGTTGCATTCTTTTTGGATTCTTTTATTTTTGCATTCATCTTTGCTTCCTATACTCATATTTTCTCTGCAGTGATGAAAATACCAACAAGTCAAAGCAGGTATAAAGTGTTTTCTACCTGCACTCCCCACCTAACTGTTTTTTCTTTATTTATCATCACAGCTGTATTTTCCTATATGAGACCCAAATCACTGTCTACTCCTTCTGTGGACTTACTTTCTGCTGTTTTGTACACAACGTTGCCACCAGTTTTGAATCCTATTATTTATAGCTTTAGGAACAAGGACCTACAAAAGGCTCTTATGGAAATACTGAAAAAAATTAAATTACATTAAATTTTTGCAGTCACTGATCTTATTAAAAATTAACTATGGTACAATGTGATTTAGCATTTGCAGTTATAATTTCTTTATATTTAATGTGTTTGATTGAAATAACTTGATTTAATTTGAGGGTGACTTTTTGTATTCAGAGGGTTAATAGCTTTTTTAATGTCTCAATTATTTAGTTACTAAATCTAAACCCCATCTGTAGCGTTCAATGGACTAACCCGCAGTCTTCACTCTGGTCTGCGCTTCTAGCAGGAATGCAGACCGCTCCTATTGGTTGATACCGTTTGATAGCCAGCTATAAAAGGAGCTGTCAAACGGCATCAGCTGTTGCCACTTGACCCTACGCAACTAGCAAGGCAGAACCATCCCAGTCCTCAGAAAAGGCAAGGTTTTTTTTTATATAATTCAAAAATTTTAAAGGTTACTTGCCTTTAGTTGTAGTGGATGGTGCCCTCCCTAGCCTATTGGGATTAGAGTGGTTCCCTGCCCTTGGCCTCCACGTAACCGGCATCCACTCTGTTTCAAATACTGAAGTGGATACTTTGTTTAAGGACTTCGCTGATGTGTTCAGCGAGGGGCTGGGGTGTTACTCAGGAACCGCAATATCATTTAACTTGGACCCTTAGGCAGTATCAATCCATTTAAAGCCTCGAAGGGTACCATTTGCAATCCACCCCAAATTGGACATTGAGCTGGACAAATTAATCAAACAAGGGTGTTGGAGCCTGTGGACTTTGCAAAATGGGAGACCCCAATAGTTACACCCCTAAAGAAAGACAGTAGCATGAGAATCTGCGCTGATTACATTGAACAGATACTTACAAATCAGCGCCTATCCAGTACCTGTTATACAGCATCTCCTGCATTCTTTTGAACCAGGAACCATTCTCGCCAAATTAGACATGTCATAAGGCCTATCAATAGTTCCCTGTTGATGACACAGTCACAGAATTACAGACTATAGTAACGCACAGGGATGCTTTCAAATGCAGGTGCCTCCAATTTGGCATAAGCGTAGCCCCTGGGATTTTCCAATCCTTAATGGAAAGACTTCTCCAAGGACTCCCAGGTGTAGTTCCCTACTTGGATGACATTTTAATATTAGCCATTGACAAGCCTCAGTTACTGCAAAGAGTCAGAGCAGTCCTCAATCGTTTCAGACAGCATGGCCTTAAGTTAAAAAAAGACAAGTGCACTATTGCCACCAAGCAAGTAGAATTTTTGGGTTATAGAATTGACGCCTCTGGTATATACCCAATTGAGTCCAAAGTAAGGGCTATCCATGAGGCACCCATGCCTACTAACAAGACTGAGCTCCAGGCCTTCTTAGGATTTCTTAACTTTTATGCTGCATTCCTGCCTCACAAAGCTTCCGTTGCAGAGCCTCTACACAGACTTTTGGACAAGCAATCCCCCTGGCGTTGGGGACCTAGGGAAGCCCATGCCTTCCACTGTCAAATCATTACTTACATTCAATGCGGTACTAATACAATTCAATTCACAGTTGCCTTTAGTTCTACCTGCAGATGCTTCTCCTTTTGGCATAGGGGCTGTTTTAAGTCATAGACTGCCAAATGGTTCTAAGGCACCAATTACCACCAAATTGACAAGGAGGCTTTGGCTGCAGTTGCTTCTGTCAAAAAATTCCATGAGTTCCTATATGGGCACTATTTTGAATTGATCATGGATCACAAGCCTCTGTTAGTCCTTTTGTCTGGTGAAAAACAAACCCCTCAGATTTTGTCTCCAAGAATAACCAGGTGGACTTTATTTCTGGCTGCCTATTCCTATACGCTGGTTCATTGTCCTGACAAGAGTCTATGCCATGCTGATGCTCTCAGTCGCTGCCCTCTGCCTGTTCCTGTGGAAGATCCTGCAGCAACTAATGCTGTTTTCCAGATCAACAATCTCAAACTCCCCATCACTGCCCTTGACATCGCTGCCCACTCTTCTAGGGACTAGGTAATCACCCAAGTTCTGGACTGGGTGGGAAGGGGGTGGCCAGCAATTTCTTATGCCCCCGAATTCCTGCTCTTCAAGATTCACCAACAAGAACTATTGTCTTTGCAAGGCTGTTTACTGTGGGGAACGAGGGTAGTTATCCCTTCCAAGTTGCAGGACTCAGTTTTAGAGGTCCTGCATGAAGGCCATCCTGGCATTGTCAGGATGAAGGCTCTGGCTCGCAGTTACATATGGTGGCCAGGCATGGATGCTCAAATCCCTAGTTGGGTGAATGCTTGTCAGCCATGCCAGGCTACCAGGCCTGCTCTACCCACATCTACTCCAGGCAGGTGGGAAGATTCTGGGGCCCCTTGGTCCCGGTTGCATATTGATCTAGCTGGCCCTGTTCATGGGTGAACATTCCTGGTAATGGTGGATTCCTTCTCAAAATGGATAGACCTGACCTTAATGACTCCCAAAACTTCACAAGCTGTTACAAAGGCTCTAACTAGGGTACTCACTACCCATGGCCTCCCTGACGTCATTGTGTCTGATAACGGCCCCCAGTTTAAATCCTATGAGTTTGAGGTTTTCTTAGCCAACCTAGGGATAAGGCACGCCCTTACAGCTCCTTTTCATCCTGCTAGTAATGGCATGGGTGAAAGGGCAGTCAGGTCAGTTAAGGAGGCCCTGGAAAGGTTTGGCCTTATAGACTGGCACTCTAAGCTTTCTAGGTACCTTTTGACCCAACACACAATCCCCTGTGCCACTTCTAACAAGTCTCCAGTGAGCTCCTCATGGGCAGACGCCTGAGAACCACCCTAGACAGGCTCCATCCTCATTATGCCCCAGTCACCCCCCTAGGGTCAGATAGCCAGACAAGGGAGTTTGCTCAACATGACCGGGTCTATGCCCGTAACTACACGGGTCACCATTTATGGGTGTCAGGGCAAATTGTGGCAGTAACAGGTCCTAAGTCTTACAGGGTCCTGCTGCAAGACAGTTGCATCTGGCGCCGGCACATTGACCAACTTAAAAGGTGCTGGAGCGTGGTTACAGATGACCCTTGTTATATGCCAAGTGAAAAAGATCAGCCGACTCATGCAGAGACTTCCCTGAGACACTACAAGTGAGCAAGCCTACCTGGACTGCCGCTGGTCTCTCGCCCAGAGTCGCCCAAAGCCGAGACTCCAGTTCCTTTAACTCCAGAAGCAGCCCAGCAAGCGGAGGACTTCTTTCCTGCATCAGCTCCACCAGAACTGAGACAATCCGGCCGCCTGCCTACCTTAAAGACTCCACATGCTCCATGCGAGGGAAAGGAGTGTAGCGTTCAATGGACTAACCCGCAGTCTTCACTCCGGTCCGTGCTTCTAGCAGGAATGTGGACTGCTCCTATTGGTTGATGCCATTTGACAGCCAGCTATAAAAGGAGCTGTCAAACGGCATCAGCTGTTGCCGCCAGCTGACTGCCCTGTTAGCACAGCAGCTGCGGCAACCCTTTATTCTTTTTTTTTTAAAACACATTTTATTAATTTTCAAAGACAATACACAAACAAACAAAACATAAAACATAAAACATCTTTTCTGAAAGCTGCTTATTGAGTTTTAACAAAACAAATAAAACATCTTATTTGAGTACAGCATAGTTCCAGGTTATCACATTTCCATACAGACACAATTTCGTATGCATATTCATCTTATGTATTCAACTTCATATCTTATTACTCTTTTTCCAACTTCTCACTATTTCTCCCTTTACTTCTCTTAATTTTATTTTATGGTTATCTCAATTTCTTCTTATTCAATTGTATTTCTTTTACCTAGATTTCTATATATTTTTATTCATTGTACTTATACTTTCATCTGTCTTGTTTACAATTTCATGTTCTCTTCCAACATTCTTCCAAAATTTTATTAATTTTCAATAAACAAACATAGACAAACAAAACACAAAACATGAAAACATAAAACTTCCTTTTGGAAAGCGGCTTAGCCCTGGGTTACATCTTTTTGTAGAGACATAAATCAAATTCATGCTCACCTTATATACCATTTCATATCTTATTTAATATTCTATATTTTCTATATGTCTTCTCCCCTCTTTTCACTCTCTTAATTCTATTTTATTTATTTCATTTCAATTTAAATCATTATACTTGTATCAATGGTCCTGCATACACTAGTACAGCTATGTCAGAATTTTGCACCAGGTGGCAAATCACCCACAAATTTGGGATCCCTTATAATAGTCAGGGACAAACCCTGGTGGAGAGAGCCAATTTAATGTTAAAAACAGTGCTAGAACGACATCTGACCAAAGGGAAAAAAACCCTTGGCCTCCCGGCGATGCAAAACACCTTTAATCTCTGTCTTTATACACTTAATTTCCTCAATCTCTCTGGCACCCCTGCTACGATGGCAGCGGAACGACACTTTTCCTTCCCCCATCACCCTGACTCTCCCAAACCACAGGTATACTACCGCCAACTGCCAGACCCTACTTGGAAAGGTCCTGCTGATCTCCTCACCTGGGGTCGTGGCTACACGGCTATCCAGCTTCCAGATCATGTCCTGTGGCTTCCTGGATGGCACATCAGACCATACCACCCCAAGGTAGAAAAATCAACACCTGCAGATATATCAACATGATCTGTTATGTTGCCTTGCTGACCCTCCTTCTTGCTGTGCACGCATCCAAGGTGTCCATTCTGTCTCGAGTAACGTACTTTACACCAGATACTCCACTCCTGCTGACCTGCACCGCATCCTGGGACATTTTTCCCCCTTATCTAAGATGGTCAACACTTCCTCAGCCATGGCTCCACATCCCCAGCAATGCCTCTTTCCAGATCAACACCTTTGAACATCCTCCTCGGACTACACTCCTCATACTTCATCCTACTGCAACCACCTACTACTGCTCTGGTTGATGCCTCTATGATTCCATACGCAACACTTATGATTCCTGGACAGTCCTCAGACCCCGCTCACCTCTTCGTCATTGCAGACAGCTCATGAGTCAGCCTGACATCCATATTCAGAAACCCCCTTTGCTGCATCGGGCTAAAAGGTCGCAAAACCCCACCAAGCCAGATGATTGTACCCCCTGCTTGACCAAAACCACACAAGCAGGCTTCACTCAACTAACTCTTATTTATCATACCCAGCAACCACAAAAGTGCCTTCCTACCGGAAAAACTTGCCAAAATAACGGGACCATGTACCATCTATGTAAAATGAACTCCAAAACTGTTTGTTATGACCCCAAGGCGGCCATTCACCTCAATGTTACCTTGTGGGCCGGACTTCCAAGGGCCTCTGGCAGAGCTGATCCTGAGGGGGAGGGAAAACTTTACTACCTAAATCACACCACTGTGCTAAAGGATGGTACTAACCCAATTGTTTTAATTTTTGATGTTTGCATTGCTTGTTATAAACCAGGGGGATACTCTTGTGGGTCAGCCGATTGGAAAACCAGGTACGCTCACAGTCATAAATATTTGTGTCCTATGCCCATCAATTGGGCCATAGGAAACCCTAATCAATGGATCCCTTGTAGGGGCTCCGTTGAGTGCTCAGGTTGGTCTTGTGTCTGTGATTACACTGGGGGAGGGTACTCAGGCTGCAATCATCTGTCACACTTCAAACAAGTATCAGAGTCTACCACAGACAATAAGGTAGAAATCACTATCTCCAGACAACACCCCGCCATGGATACTTATGGTATAGGGATTGATGGCACAGGATCAGATCCAAACACTTACATTACTATCAAAACAGAAGTAATATATGAGGGTAAGGAAACATAGTTAGGCTGGTCAGTGTACAACAATTTAAGAAAGTTGAATAGAGCCCCTGATACCAGCATTATTGCAAAAAACTTGTTCATGGACATGGCAGGAAAAAATTGCAAAACAACTTGTAATACCCAATTGTTTGTCTGTGGGGGAACCACCACAGGAGAACAGTGGCCATGGCAAGCTTTAGAAGCCTCGCCATCACTGTTCAACAACATGTCTTCTATAGGAAATATAACAGCTAGAACAGCCTCTAACCCCCTTATCTGGACAATCACTACCAACTTAATTGGTAGAAACTGCTTTTCCCAAAATGGGTCCATTCTGGTAGGACATCTCCTTTGTTTAGGCACATGGGATGACTCCTACCAGATTTGGACAGCACCTGACAATGCCACCACCATACCTGCTAAATTCAACACCTCCCTCCTCCCTTATCTCAACGACACTACATCCTCCCAAAACTGAACAGTGTCCAATAACATGTATTGGATTTGTGGTAACCTAGCCTACACATCCCTTCCAGCAGACTGGCAAGTATCATGTATGTTGGGATGGATAAGACCCCCCTTTTTCCTCCTACCAATCTCTATTAAGCAGGAACTAGGCATCCCTGTATATGACACGTTATCTCGCAAAAAAAGGGATGCAGACAATATCTTTGGAGACTTCCCCTGTCAATCAGAATATGCAGGGGATATCTGGAGCTCAGAGAGAATCGTTTGCACCTATAGCATGGCCACTTGGGCCCAGGACGGGTCTTATGGATATAGGACCCCCATATATATGCTTAATAGAATCATTCGTTTACAAGCTGTCTTAGATTTAGCGGGCCAATGGATAGATAAGGCTCTAAACACTCTTGCAACTGCTACAGACAAATTACGTACAGCTGTCTACCAAAATCGCTTGGCTTTGGATTACATATTAGCCAAGGAAGGGGGGGTATGTGGCAGGTTCAATCTCACAAATTGTTGTCTTCAAATTGACAAAATTGGCAAAGTCGTAGCGCAATTAATAACTGAGATGTGACAATTAACCTATAATCCTGATCAAGTATGGCAAGGTATTGACCTCAAGAATATGTTCAGCTCCTGGTTCCCAAAACAGCCAGGATTACAGGCTATAGTAGCTCTCATAGGTATGATTGCTGCTGGATGCGTTATTCTTCCATGTGTATTACCAATTTTTGTTCGCACTATCTCCAATAATCTGTCATTGTTAGTAGAGAAGCGTGCCATTGCACAGGTTAATGCTCTCTGGGAAAAGGAACCTCTGTACAAAGCCATACCCTCGGAAGACCCCGATATGAACATTCGCACGAGCTTTCACATGGGCAAGGATGAGGATCCAGAAGAAACTCCTCTGCATAAAACCAAAACAGAGGAGATGCAGTAATGAATCAGCCTCAAATGGTCTTGGCATATGCCAGACCTCACGTAGGCAATGTCTTCGATACATGCCAGGTCTCATGTAGGCTGAAAGCAGGTATCAGGAACAAAGAAAATCACCCAGGTAAAACAGGTATCAGGAACAAAAGAACAACACCAGAAGCTACTAACTGGACTGCAGGCACTGATTGGTTACTTTGTATCCATTAAACACTGTGATTGGATGCTACAATGTATCCACTAAAACTCTTACTCTTATGTTATGTTGATGAAATGAAACTTTCTCCTTTGTGATGTATCCCCATGTGTATTCAATAAAAGAGCTTCCCCGAGCGTGTGGTGGGGGCAGCTCATCCGAGATAGAACCAGCCTGGTGTCTTTCTTGATGCATTCGATGACTCAGTGAGAAGCCCTCTAAATGCAGAGAAAAGCCGCACTCCTGAGCTCTGTTTTCATTGGCAGAGTGCTCAGGCTGCCACAGGTGTGCCCCCAACACAAGTCATGTCATGCTGACAACACCCACCTTGGCCATGCTCACCTTAGCCTCCAAGATCAAACATAACCCTGATGCAGCCCTCGAGTTTAACACCCTTGAAATACTATGAAGAAAAAATCAAGATATGAGTAAATTAGAGTGGTTTTATTAGCATTCCAATTTACTCATGTCTTGATTCATACCAGTATGTTAATCAGCCTTCTGGCCGATCTTCGTGTACCTTTTTACCTAGTGAGCAGACCATTTTAAATACTACCATATTGATGCTTAGCTGCCCTTAACAGGTTTCACATACATAACATGTTTGTGCAAATAATCATTTTCAATCAAGGTTTTGTTTTGTTTTTTCTCTATCTTATACCACAAACCTTCATTAAGCAGCTCTCACCAGCCATATAATGGTCAATGATAAGAGTCTATGGTTTAGAAATTTCTGGAGGGTACACATATCTGTCACTTGGTAAACACCATGCTTCAGCTTGGAAGGATATATTCAGTTTACAAAAGTGTCAGAAACAAATATCTCAAACTAATTCCCTCACTTCTAAAACTAAAGTTAAATAAAAACATTATTCTGCTTTGGTCTGTTTTAGAGCCCTTCTCAGATTGTACAACTTGGTAAAAGCTTAAGAATAGGTTCTTAATGGAGAACAATAGAGGAAAAGGCTGAGATGAACATTCTTTTGCTGAAAGGCAACTTCCAGAATAAATGGTTCTGTAGAAAATGTTGCACTGCATGCTGTGGGCCAGCCAAGCAGCTGTTGAGAATTTGTCCATGTTGATTGGTTCTAATACAGACTTCAGGAAATCTCTGGTGGAGGAAGCAAATATTGGAAGACATAAAATCTGCTCATCATGATAATTTTCTATTTTCTAGAAATCCAATCAGTTTAGGAAAGGTAACATATTTTGCAAAGCCATTTATTTCAGTTTAGGAAAACATAAGCCCCTTAATAAAGTTTTGTGGGGTAAACCAGAGAAGAAACAAAACCAGTTGTGCTACTTCTACTTTATTTTATCTATTTATTCATTAAATCTGCCACTTATCTCGCTATAAAAGTGCAATCTCCCTGCTTCTCCTTCATAGCCCAAGAAACTAGGGAGGGGCCCTTCTGAGCATCTTGCCCCACCCACTCTCCAAACTGCAGATAGTAGACCCTGATATCTCTTATTTAACCATTCCGTTGGCTGTGTCTCTTTGTTCAGTCTCCCAAGGTTTTTCCTATATGCAGTTACTGAGCATTACATCACACCGGTCCCCCCATTGATATTGATGTTTAGCTTCCAAATGTTGAAAATTACCCAATTAAAGAGCCTTAATTTATATAAGTAAATTTATGTAAGTCACACAACCCACAACTTAGATGACATCACCAAAGTTCATGATATCATAAGCAACTCAAATACAACAAACATCTCTCCTGGAGATATCATTAAAATAACCAGAGATGGCCCTGGGTACAAATACAATGATGGCTCTGTGGCCCCAAGATTTTGTAGAGCTGTTTGCAAAAATGAGTCCATCAAACATATATTCATTCCTACAATAAATGCCATTGCAAAATCCAATCCCACCTATAAAAAACTTCACTCAAGACCAGACTTATCCATACTGCAAAGAATCCACTCCCATGAACTCTGTGCAGAACTCAAAAACTGACGAGACAATGAAGAAAAGGACCTGTACATTGACTACCATGCTGATGGCATCAAAAGAAAGTCACACAACCCACAACTCTGCATCCAACCCCACCCCATCCAATCCAACATTACTCAAAACTAGGCACGCATGCCCCAAACTACCTCTATTCCAACCACAACTGGCCTTAAATGAAAGCTACTCAATGCAAGAAACCTTGTAAATAAAACACCTGAATTTCTCCTCTTACTAAATATGGCTAAATTCGACATTATATTTGTCTGTGAAACATGACTCAACACATCTCTCCCTGACTCCATTACTATGCCTCCGATCTAAGTATAGTATATAAAATCATACATTGTAATGTCCTACCTGTCAATGAATACTTCAGCTTCAACCATAACAACACAAGAGCACACAATAGATACAAACTCAAGGTTAACCGCACCAAACTTGATTGCAGGAAATACGCCTCCAGCAACAGAATGGTCAATGTCTGGAAAACTGATTCTGTGGTTTCTTCCCCAAATCCCAAAAACTTTAACCGTAGACTGTCTACTATTGACCTCACCCCTTTCCTAAGAGGTCTGTAGGGGGTGTGCATAAGTGCACCAACATGTCTACTGTCCCTGTCCTATTGTTTCTTTTTATTTTTCTTATATTTGTCCATTTTATGTACTCATAACTATGTCTATACTTATACCTGTAATCTTATAATTGCTTGAATGAATGAATGAATAAATAAATAAATAAATCTCACGCTATTGTTAATGTCTACACTATGGTTGTTTGTGAAGAAACAATAATTCAAAAATTATAATATTCAGAAATAGAGACAATTCCATTAATAACAAAGCAACACAAATTAGAAGAAAAAAAACCCTAGATAATAATTTGGGAATCTTCTTCCATTGGAACAACTATAACATATATTTTTAAAAATCAACCTACATTTACATTTTTGGGGTAAATCAAAACTGACATCAGTGTACGTTTATCCAGAAGCTTTAAAGAAATCAATTACTACTATTACACAACTTGCACTATTTCCTCTGCTTGAATTTATTTCTTCTCACTTCTATTTCTAGTAAATCCAAGCCTGCTAATAGCATTTCTTAGCTGAAAAACACGATTCATCTCTATCCTAATCCTCAACTTTTTCCTCCCCTGGATTCAGACTTATTCAGAAAAACCGAACAATTTAAAATAATATAAAATAAAACCTCTGTTAACCTTTGGTAGATGGGCAGTTAAGAAATATGAAACAAGTCCTAAAGAATGTTGAGCTGGTTTCAATGGATCTGAAATTAGAATTGATCCATCCAAAATGTATTATTAATTTATTACATTTTTCTAATCCACTAAAGAATGCTTTTCAAAAGATGGACATCAGATTCCTTTTTCTTAGAAATAAAAAAAAGAGAGAGAAAGAAAAAAAGAGAGAGAGGGTTCACTGAAGGATTCTCAGATTAAGAACTGCTTAGTGTTTAATTTAAAAAACTTCAAACTTCAAAGCCATCTTCAAAGTGCAATTTTATGATGCAACTCAAACACTTTAGGGAATAGACCTGATTCCTGCTGGTTTTTGAAATATAAAATATATACAAAAAAAACCCAGGCACATAAACATCTCATCTTCTAGAAGTGTTGACTGCAGGCAGAGGTGAGCAATTTTATACATGATAACTGGGACAGATTTAAAGTTTTAAATTTTTCTAACAAGAATGGAGGAAATCGTATGACTGAAGAGTAGTAATCTCTAATGTAGCGATTTGAAAACAGAGAATATATGTCAAATCCTTTTACAAGTCTGAAAATGATTGTTGCTAAGTTACTTTTTCATTTAATGAAAGGATTTAGGTAGAAAAAGAAAGAAATTTAGATATGTGGAAAACCTCAGAAGTATGGAAAATGCACGTGTGAAAGAATGCACAACTTAGAACTTGTTAAATTTTACACACATACACACATCTAAACATACATGTAAGCACACAGAACATGTATTTCTAGTAAGGTTTTCTGCATTGTTGAATAGAGAAATGAGAAGATGGATGCAGTACAGATGAACAAAGGGACCCATAAACCACTCAAATTTAAAAACAACAGTCAAAGCTTTTTAGTTCAGCATATGAACTGATTATTTGAAATTCATTTCATAAGAAAAGGGTTTTTTTCAAAAAGGGAGAGAGATAACCCAGTGATGTAGGATTCTAAAGATGATGCTTGGATTTGATGTACCTGTGGAAGAACACCTAAAAAAGGAAAATAGTTAAATGTAAACATATTGCAAACTTTACTTGTGTAGATTGAGTAACAAATTGTTACAAAATAATATGTATGATTAATATTTGCATGAAGATATTACTGCAAACTATTAATTTATTAGTAACATTGTTCTTAAACGTTATGCTGCAATAACTATTTTAACCCATTCTTTACAGATATACTGAAATAAGTATAATGGACAACAAATCCATAATGACAGATTTCCTCCTAATGGGATTTTCAGATGACCATGATATGCAACTTTTCTATTTTTTGATGTTTCTCTTTGTATATTTAACAGCAATAGTGGGGAATTTTCTCATCATCTCAGCTGTGGTCCTCAATCAACATCTTCATACACCCATGTACTTCTTTTTGGTCAATCTATCATTTGTAGATATCTGCTACATATCTACCACAGTTCCCAAAGCAATAGCTATTTCAGTTACAAACAACAGAATGATTCCTTATGCAGGATGTGTTGCACAGGTCTTTTTAGTTATTACATTTGTTGGTGCAGAGATTTTCTTACTTACTATCATGGCTTATGACCGATATGTTGCCATCTGCCATCCTTTGGAGTACAGATTGATTATGAACTGTAATGCCTGCATCCAAATGGCAGCTAGTGCATGGATATCCACTCTGATTCATGCAGTGTTAGAAACCAGTTTGACTTTCAGGTGGAACTTTTGTGGATTCAAAAAGATTGGGCAGTTTTTCTGTAACATGCCTCAGTTACAAAAGATAGCTTGTACTGATTCAAAAGGTCACCAAATTCTAATTTTTCTGATTGGGCTCAGTGTGAATTCATTTTGCTTTGCATTCATCTTGACATCTTATTGTTATATTTTCTCTTCTGTGTTGAAAATTCCATCAGTTCAAGGAAGACACAAAGCTTTTTCAACTTGCATTCCCCATCTCACTGTTTTTGCCTTGTTTATTATCACAGCTGTTTTCTCATTCTTGAGACCAAAGTCACTTTCCTCCCCCAAGGTGGACTTAATTTCTGGAGTTTTATATACAATTTTGCCACCTGTACTTAATCCCATAATTTATAGTTTGAGGAATAAGGATATTCAAAGAACTGTGTTGAAAATATCACAGAAATTAAAAGAATTTATGGGTTGAATGTGAACATTCTTATAATGACATGAAAATAACCCCTAATTAAGTAGCTGAGTGGAGACTCAGATTTATAGGAGAGATTGGTCCAGAAGATGGCCCATGGCAAATTCAATGATGGTGCTATCAATATTTTACAATAAATAAATAAATAAATAAATAAATAAATAAATAAATAAAGCTCTGCTTTCTTTCTATTTGCAATAGTGAAGTATACATGGCTAAAATAATAAAGATTTTGCAATGGTTGGACAGCACAGCCATTCTATTTCTGTTTGCAAGTCTTTGTATTTTGTTATCTTCTCCAATTCTGTCTCTCTGTTCAGCAGCCTCCAGTACTGCCACATCCACTATCCAGACATTTTGCCTTTCTTATCAACAAGTATTATTGTAATCATTATTATTGCTATCACCATCTCCTTCTTATCTTGATTTGCAATAGACATATTGAGGTTTATTTGAGTAGGATTGGAGAGTACTTTGTTGGGAAAGCTGGGATGGAGAAGCCTCCATAGTATAAAGCTGATGAATAGAATTTTTTTAAAAAAAATACCTTACTAATATTTGCTAGAAATAATACTAGACAAATCCCAATGTGGCCGAATCAATTATCTTAATAAAGATAATCAGTATTTAGAAGTTAAATCAATAAGCAAGCAACTCTGAGTATGTATATACAAACCCACAATACATTATCATGGAAGTGATAGACAGAAGGATCATTTTGTAGGCATCATGTTTCTATATAGCAATGCTAAAGAAATAAAGATGAAGGAGACAATGTTCCTTTCAAAGTCTGTTGGCATTATCAGCTACATTTGGTAGAGGAGCATAAGACAGACTATATCAACACAGACATTTGCTATGCAGAAGTCTAGACCATTGCTAGTTCTGTTCAAATTGCCTCCATTGACATGCAAATTAGACACCAGAATATGTCTAATTAATAAACCCATCCACATCCCACATGAATGGTATCAGCCAGGTAATATTCTCATTGGTGGAACTGGTTCTCAAATAATTTATATTTCGCCTCCAGAGATTTCCTATTAGGAACATTCTTCTCTTGATGAGATTGCCATTCAGGTGTAAGTAAGTTATGACATAGAATGTCTATCTCCATCTCTCTCTCTCTCCCCCCACCCATATATTCACATTCATACATGATTCTGTTTCTTTGTGAAATGTGTGTGTGTACAAATAATGTTCAAATAGATTTGTGTAAGAATATGGCATCCGATTAATCAAATAAAGACCGACTTTAAAAAAATGAACCTGCAAGTATCATGCTTCCAATTTAAACAGTAAGAAGATAACAATGATCTTTGTAGAAACTCATTATTTATGAGACACATATTCCAGCTGTCTCCAATGAGTTTCCCTGCAGCTCAACCCCTGTTCTTGAGGAATATCTTTAATATTCCTTCATTTCTTACAATAATATTATTATGATGTTGGGTGGAGGGTAGATAGGAAGGAAGAAGTAAGTAAGTTTATATTTTATATCTTAGAGGCAAGTTTTGGCTTGAATGAGAAACTTTGTTCAAATTCACAATTTTGGGGGGGTATGAATAGTTGGATATTTATGAATATTTTGGGGTCAATGATCAGAATATTATTCCTCTCTTTGTGTGTGTGTGTGTGTGTGTGTGCATGTGCGTGTTTTGCGATATCTTAGGAGAAAACAAAATAATTAAAATAATGAACATTAACTTCTCTATCCAGAATTGCAAAATGATACAGTATAACTGTAAGGGGTTAGTCAGACTAATATTTAGACTATATAGGGCAGAATTTTCCATAGATGCACAATTCTTAAATTACTCTTTCCACTGTTTATTGCAAGTTCAAATCTTCTGGACTTTGTCTGTTCAGTCTATATTTGATTAGTTTCTTGCCACAAGGAAGAGTGATATAATGCCACCTTCATTTTATTGTATGGTACCTAATGATGTTCACCAATATCTTGGGATTATTCAATTATTACAATATTTTGGATGGACCTGGGTTGAACTTTTTGCTGTAGATGATGATAGTGGAGAATATTTGTGAGAGATGATAGAACAATTATTTTACCAAAACAGTATATGCTTAGCCTTTACAAAGAGAATACCAAACAAGCCTCTTGGCATACAGAAGATCAAATGAACAACTAGTAAAGAGAACAAATGGAAAAAACTAACAATGCTTGATATGTATCCTTTATGACCATTCATTTTTTTATTCATACAACCAATGGAAATAAAACCAATATGTACATATAACAATACATACAACAAAGAAAGTCTGTAATGCATAATAAATATGTTTATTGACACCAATTTCTATGTAATGTGCGTGCCTGTATTGTTATTTTACTATCTTGAGATACTTATATATTCCACTCTTTTGCAAGCTCATTTAAAGTTTTAATAAACAAAGAGACAAAATCATAATAAATAAGAACAAAAACCACTCTACTTCTGACTCTAGTTTCTTAGGAAAAATCTTGCTAGAAATACCCTCAAAATATCAAAAAATACCCTCAAAAATTGTGATAATTGCACACATAAATTTTGCCAGATATTTATATCAATGTGTTTTGGAAAACAAAAATAATTTATCATGACTATTTTGTTTTGTATAGGTTGTTAAGTAAATGAC
The DNA here is from genome assembly GCF_900518735.1 of Pseudonaja textilis. The sequence continues at coordinate 153,813 of NW_020769430.1, forward strand.
TGCATCTTTTAAAATTTATGTCTGATGTTATAAATAAAGCAAGATATTCATGCAAGGCTTTAATGAGATTCTGAAAAGAATGGTGCTTTTAATTTACAAAACCATTGTATTCATAGTTAATTTGCACTATGTTCAATGGGATGTATTCTCATGTAGTGTGGAAAAACTTACTATCCTTTTACATCTGATAATTTTGTTGACAAATAACTTAGGATATAGTTTACAAAAGGAAGTATGTATGGAACAAATCAGCAGAAAATTTGCTATCATTACTTTTTTCCCATTTTAGCTAGGATTTTTTTTTTCACCATAGGCATGGGACTTTGATATTTTTCATTATAAAATTTTCAGTAGACTTTGCCAATATTTAATTTTATAATTCTTTTCAGCAGGAAAAACTGTTTAAACAGTTTGGGATATTTCTAGTAATTTATTTCTTGAAGAATGGAGGCATGAGATGATGAGATTCATGCTTGATAAATTGATGGGAGAGAGAGAGAGAGAGAGAGAGAGAGAGAGAGAGAGAGAGAGAG
>NW_020769430.1:154445-204888 GCF_900518735.1 Pseudonaja textilis
AGAGAGAGAGAGAGAGAGAGAGAGAGAGAGAGAGAGAGAGAGAGAGAATGGTCTTTTAATCTATTATTAGTCTCATATAGGAAATTGGAGTTACATGTGGTTATATATTGCAATTGAAATTATACCTATTTACCCATGTATCTAAATATTGAATGCAACAATTCTACATGGTGATGTCATGACACTTATGCTTATATCACTGTAAACTTAGGAGTATCGGCATGTATGCCAGTTTGAAGAATGCAGATAAATATCATCCTCAACAGAATATTGATGCTGAAAGTAAATTCACCTTTTAATAGTGGAACAACATCTGGAATGGGCAAGAGAACTAAAAGTTAAAATAGACCAATATGTATTGATGTTCAAAGATTCCCAAATGTCAAAAAATGTATAAATAAATCTGTATAATAATAGTATTGGCCCCAGATGTGTATCTTGTATTAAGTGACTATTTTTCACCAACTGTTTCCAAAAGAGTTGAAGCAAATATGATGAGATTACAATTTAATTCAAGAGAGTTGATTGTAAAATAATGTATCATTTATTAATCTCAGAGAATATTTCAACAGGGTTCTCAGATGATGATATTGTTAATTCTAGAAAAAGGTATTTTTCTCTAAATGTATATCCTTTCCTGTAAGAAATTTTTGACCATTCTGTAATCTATTCTTTGCCGAATATTGAGTGAAATGGGCAACCAATCCATTGTGACAGAATTTCTTTTAATGGGATTCACAGATGACCGTGAAACACAGATTTTGCATTTAGTTATGTTTCTGATTGTTTATTTAACAGCTGTATTGGGAAATCTTCTGATTATCATGGCTGTCACCCTAGACCATTATCTTCACAATCCCATGTATTTCTTTTTGGTTCACCTGTCATTTTTAGATCTCTGCTTTATTTCTACTACAGTTCCTAAATCCATAGCCATTTCAACTACAAAAAAACAGAATAGTAACATTTGCTGGATGTTATTTTAGTTGTTACTTATACTAGTGGTGAACTTTTTTTGCTCACTGCCATGGCCTATGACCCTTTTATAGCCATCTGCCACCCTCTGCAATATAGTATGATCATGAACTGGAATGCCTGCATTCAAATGACATCTGCTGCCTGGATAAGCTGCCTGTTTCACACAGTATTAGAAATCAGTCTAACTTTCAGAGTGGACTTTTGTGGATCCAATAAAATTAGACAATTTTTTCTGTGACATCTCTCTGTTGCAAAAAATATCTTGCACTGATTCAAATATTCACACATTTCTCATTCTCATTCTTGGGTTCATTATAGTCATATTTTGCATTGGAGTCCTGTTTGCTTCTTATGGATATATATTTTCAACAGTGCTGAAGTTAACATCAGTTAACATGCAAGAATCAAAACTTTCTCAACCTGCAGTCCTCATCTGACTGTGTTTTCCTTATTTGTTATCAGTGCTGTATTTTCATATATGATCCCAAAAAAACCTTTCTACTCCAACTGTGGATGTAATTGCTGCATGCCGGTACACAGTTTAACCACCAGTTCTAAATCCCATCATTTACAGTTTAAGGAATAAGGATATACAAAAATCTGTGTGGAAAATATTCACCAGATTAAAACATCTCCAATAATGATTGCAAACATCTTACAGGAGTTGTGCAAGGAACTTATAATTGTATAAGAAAATAGAGGCCAATTTGATACTGTATGGAGACTAGAGATTTGAAATGGTTGTATTTGTTGATAGACTGTTTTTCCAGAGTCATTGTGTAGAATATTGGCCAGTTCCTCTGTCTACTTTCTTACTCCCCTCATTCACACCCTACTTTCTCTCTTTACCTTTTTAGAATTGGAAATTAAAAATTAAAGCAGTTTGAATTTCAAATTCAGCTTGGCTGGTCCATTAATTTTAAACAATTTTTGTCTGATATTCTTTGCTCGCAAAAGACAGCTTTGGTGTAATTCTAAAGTTCATCAAATTATCTTGTTTTGAAGCTGAGTGAAGGGAAAGATACAAAAAACTAGCTGAGTTCTTTAAAACTAAAAATCTGATATGTATGTGATGAGAAACTATTAGGCTTAAATCCCATTCTCACCAAATTACAGATAAATTACATCTATAAAACTTTTTATTAGGTTTATAACTTTAATTTTTACTACCTCTGTTTCCCCCAAGATAAGACCCAGTCTTATTTTCTTTTGGGCCCCAAAATGAGCACCTGGGGGGGGAATGTCTTATTTGTTTTCATCACAAGCTCTCCCCCATGCACAGAGGAGGTGGTGACCACATAGAGGCTGACTGCAGCAGGAGGTAGAGGAAGGCAGGCACCCAAATGGCATCAGCCTGAGCACCTCAGATCAGCTGCAGGCTGCCATGGGGAGCATTCTGGAGCCACCACCATGAGGTGAGGTGAGAGAGAAAGAGAACAATCTGATCAAATGTGTGTGTGAGAGAGAGAGGGAGAGGGAGAGGGAGAGGGAAGGAAGGAGGGAGAGAGGGAGGGAGGGAGAGAGAGAGAGAGAGAGAGAGAGAGAGAGAGAGAGAGAGAGAGAGAGATGGAAACTTATTTCATTGCCCTGCATGCAGCGATGGAAATGGAGCTGGGAAGCAGGTTAGTGAAGGGATGTGGTTGCCCTGGGGTATGGGTTAGCATTTGGCATGGTGGCTTGGCTGAAGGGCCCTCAGTTAAGCCAGTGTGGGTTTTGGGGACAGCTCTTCACCCCACTTCACTTCATCTGCACCGCTACTCCACTGCCTTCCTTTGTGGCTGCCAGTCCTCTTTGGCTACCAGCTCACTTCTTGTCCTTGCTAACTGTCGTAATGGAGCAGGAGGCTGACCAAAGCATTGGTGCAATGGCCACTAAGTGAGGTGTGGGGGTGGAGGCTTCCTATGTCCCATACCAGCTTACCTGAGAGCCTCACAGTCAAGCCATCAACATCATGACAACTGCCTCATCTTGCACCAGCTCCAGCAGCCCCATCTAGCACCCCATAGGGCCAGTACATTGCTCAGCCCTCTGCTTTATTGCAGAGAGTGAGCAAGGAGAAGATGTGGGCTGGCATCCATGCAGGGTCTTGGATGGGGCTTCTGGAGTATATTGTCAGTATATTGATGGACTGGCTTCAAGGTTCTCAGGTAAGCTGGTTCAGGGTGCATGGGGCACCCCCATGCCCTCCATCTCATTTCATCATCTACCCACCATCTCCTCATTTCATCGTTCACTGCCCAACCAACTAATTTCATCCTCCACCCCCCACTGCCTCATTTCATCTTCTACCCTCCCATTGCCTTGTTTTGTCCTCCAGTCCCATCACCGTTTTTTATCCTCCACCCTCCCACCACCTCATGACCACTGCAGATGCCTCCCATGCTCTAACATCTGTTGTGTTGCTGTCTAACTTCTGTGCTCTTGCAGCTTTTTGCATTCAGATGCCATGAGGCTCATCGCACCAGTGCCACTGCTCCTTACAAGAGGCTACATGGTGTGTTGTGCCATTACATGCACAAGCAGTGGCAGCAGAACAATTAGCCTTGTGGCATTCTGCCATGACCAGTAGCACTGATGCAATGTGCCACATGGCATCCAACTGCAAATGGCTGCAAATGGCTGCAGTAGAAGTTGGGCAGTGGCCTGGCAGGTGTTGGGACATGGAAGGCATGGCTGTAGCAGTCTTAAGGTAAGTGGGTGCAGGGCATAAGGGGCAGCTCTATACCCACTGTCACCCTAGTTTGATTTTTATGCCTGCCCTTGCCCCATCTTATACAAGCAGATGGTGGATGGGGCTTAACTAGAGCTTATTTTGGGCTTATGACTTATTTTAGGTGCAGTTGTGAAAATCGGGCTAAGAGTTGTTTTGGGGGTAGTTTGTATTTCTGGGGAAACACAATATTTACAATTTGATTTAGTCTGTTAATCTCATTAACTGATTCAGCTAGAAAAATTAACCCTGATAAATTGTACTTTATTTGGCTGAAATATTTTAGTTTCAGTGCACATCTACATTCAGGTGCACAATTTTTCCATTTTTTTTTTTGATCCACTAAATTTGTATCCCTGATTTGATAGTCATTTGAGGCAGAAGTTATGAAGTTAAAAGTTCAACGATCAGCAAAAGAAATATACTAATATTATGCAAGTAAGAAGCACATTTTCAGCCCAAAATGGAAACAGTTTCAATTTTCCTAATGGAAAGTAGAAATAGCATACATATCTCAAGAGGAATAAAGCAAATAATTTAGTTGTTCTTTCAATTTCTATTTTTTAATGTGTATTTAATATCTTGCTCTGGGATTTTGTTGAAACACATATAGAACTCTAGAGAATAGTTCTTTAAACTCCAAACTTGTCAACTTACAAATACAAATCAGTATGTTCTACCAATTCACAGTTCTATTACCTGTCTGCTCTGCAAAGTGGTCTGTGATATTATTGCACTACTTTATTTTTTAAGGGTGCATAATTATTTTGACTTAAGTTTTTTCAGCACTAGGAAGAAAAGCATGCTGTAGCATAGTCCAGGTGCACAATTTCTCATTACTATGAGGTTTTGTACATGTTGAGCTCCCTATTTGTCACAATGCTTCCTAATATTTTGACTTTTGAAGATTCTCACAGTTTCACTAGGACTCATGTTCTAAATAAACTTGCAGTTAACCAGCCAGATACTGAAAGTATGAAAAGCATAGGCTAATAATAAATAAATATTGAAATAATATTCTAATATAACTTACAATATTTAGAAATTAAAAATTATTCATTTATTCATTTATTCATTTGGTTGGTTGTTTGGTTGGTTGGTTGGTTGGTTGTTTGGTTGTCCCTCATCAAATGTCTCTGGGAGTTACAAGTTAAAAACATTAACAAATATTTAATAAGGAAAACATATAAACACACATTAGTTAATAATCATGACAGATAATATTCTGATAAAGAAATATTGAATATGCATTTGTATACATAGAAGCCATTAAATCTGAGTGGAACAGCTGCTTTGCCTCACAAAGTACCCCTTTTAAGTTTTCTTAAACCTTTTTTTTGCATATAACTTTTGGTGCCTTTTAACTAATACAGAAAATAGATCTTTCTGGATCACCATGGTCTGGAAGGAAAAATTGAATATTCTAGGTTATGCATGAAATGGCAAGTTTTGAGCATATTTAGATTTCACAGAATAGATGTCTTTGTAAGAGAATGCACTTGAAATCAGCATATTCACAATGCTGCATATTTACAATGTCAGGTGCAAAAAATTGGGAGCAAGGGCTAGATTCAAAATGAATGCAAGTTTACTTCATTAGATCTCTTCTGGGCATGATTCCAAATTGATGAAGCACTTAATCCTTTGTCATCTCCTTCATATACCACTACAATGAGCTGCAATCTATGAGCTAATCCATAGAACAAAATTCTTTGGAATGATAAACAAAAGTATTACTTCTTGTCCCACTTAGTTCTAACTTATTTTTATAAGTGTTTATTGGGGGTGGGGGGTTAGAAGAGGATGCTTCCACATGCTAAACGTACTTTTTCTAAAGTGTTAAAATTTTGTTCTGTTCAATCTATTTCTTTAGGAGAGTCTATGTATTGGTGTATGAACAAAGATAAATAGAATAAAATAAATGATTTAAAAAACTGTGATATAGCCTATGACTCTTGTATCTATACTGATAGTGGTATGTTGACAGATATGTACAATAATGTCAAGACAATGAAATGAGAGAGAAGTTAAAATTTGGTTGATAAGTCTGTTTGGATCAATGTACATTTAGTATATGTTACTAAATACTTTTGGATGACATGATAAAATAGATTCATGGAATAATTAAAAATGCACTATGTTGTATGCACTGAAGCATTATGGATATAAAACTCACTGGCAAACATATTTATTTATTTATTTTATTTATTTGTCAATTGTTTACGAGATAATAAGTAAAAGTGTATACATAATTATGGATACATGAAATGAGTACATATAAGAAAAATGAAAGAAAAATAAAAGAAACAATAGGACAGGGACGGTAGGCACGTTGGTGCGCTTATGCACGCCCCCTACAGACCTCTTAGGAAAGGGGTGAGGTCAATAGTAGACAGTCTAAGGTTAAAGTTTTTGGGGTTTGGGGAAGAAACTACAGAGTCGGGTAGAGTATTCCAGACATTGACCACTCTGTTGCTGAAGTCGTATTTCCTGCAATCAAGCTTGGTGCGGTTAACCTTGAGTTTGTATTGGTATATTGTATTAGATTGGTTATATTTTCAGAGGAGGTTTCTTTTTTGTTTATCAAATTTATAAAGTTACCTAACTTAAAAGAATTGGGAGTTCATGATTCCTGGTTTGGGCTTTTACAGCAAACTGGAATTATACTGTTGAATGGTGATTTAAAAAGTAAACAGCATTTTTTTTTAGGACTGCTGGTTATATGCCAGCTTCCATAGTGGAGAACAGCATTTTAATGGTAATGGATAGAAGACCTCTAAGACTAGTACCTAAATATTTAACTCTCTGTCTATGTAGTGCTGAAGCAAAGAGTAGATGGACCTAGTGGTGATATTAAGCTGGTTCACACTGGTTTAGGCAAACTGATAGCAAGAATTTGGCATGGGTTGACAAACCTGTAGTAACTTCTGGCTGGCTATGCCCCCTGGTTGCTCGGTCACCAGTGCTCCCTTGCCCTGCCTACCTGATGCTCACTCACCCCCACCCACCTGAAGCTCGACTGCCTGCCTGACGCTCGCCCCGCCTAGTCACTCCTCCCCTATGCAGCACACTAGGTCCTCATAGCTTGCCTTTAAACTATCTTCCCATGTGGTGCCTGTGCCCCAACTGAGCAGCCCTGATCTGACTGCTCATAGGTAAGTCTGCGAGTTGTGCTAGGGCCCCCTCCACCATTCCTGGGACCTTGCCTCACCTTGCTCACCCATGCCGCCGCCCCCGCCATTCCTGGGAACTTGCCTGACCTCCCTCACTGTTCCTGGGATCTTGCCTTGCCTCCCTCACTCTTGCCAGACCCCCCCACCATTCTTAGGATCTTGCCACATTTCCCTCACCATTCTTGGGATTTTACCTGGCCTCCCACACCCTTGCCTCACCTCCCTCGTCATTCTTGGGACCTTGCCTGGCTTCACTTGGCCTTGCCTCAGCTTCCTCACCTTTTCTGGGACATTGCCTCATCTTCCTCACCCTTGCTGGACCCCTTGCCATTCCCAGGACCTTTCCTCACCTCCTTCACCTTTCCCAGGATCTTGCCTTGCCTCCCTCACCCTTGTTGACCCCCTCTGCCATTCCCAGGATCTTGCCTAGCCTCCCCCACTCTTCCCTGGACCTTGCCTCACCTCCCTCACCCTTGCTGGCCCCCCACCATTCCTGGGACATTGCCTCACTTCCCTTGCCATTCCTGGAACCTTCCCTTGCCTCTCTCACCATTCCTGGACTTTGCCTCACTTCCCTCACCCCTTGCCAGCCCCCCTGACATTCCTGGGACATTGCATCACCTCCCTCACTGTTCCCAGAACATTTCCTTGTCTCCCTCACCATTCTCGGGACCTTGCCTCACCTCCCTCAGCATTCCTGGGATCTTTCCTGGCCTCACTCACGTTGCTGGGCCTCCCTCACTGTTCTTGGGACCTTATCTGGCCTCCCTCACCCTTGCCTCACCTCCCTTGCCATACCCAGGACATTGCCTCACCTCCCTCAACCTCGCTGGGCCCCCTGCCATTTTTGGGACATTGCCTGGCCTCCCTCACCATTCTTGGGACCTTGCCTTGCATCCCTTGCCATTCCCAGGACATTGCCTCACCTCCCTTGCCCTTGCTGGGCCCTCTGCCATTCCTAGGACTTTGCCTCACCTCCCTCACATTCCTGGGACCTTGCCTGGCCTCCCTTGCCATTCCTGGGACCTTGCCTTGCCTCACTTGCCCTTGCCAGGGCCCCACACCATTCTGGGGCCTTGCCCTACCTGCTCCTTTGCCAGGACCTTGCTCTTTCTCCCTCGCCATTCCCAGGACCTCGCTTCACATCTCTCACCATTCCCAGGGCCTTGCCTAGCCTTCCTCACCATTGCCGGGACTTTGCCAGACCTGCCCTGCCATTCCCACACTCAGCTGGCTGACTAAGTAGCCACGTGGCACTCTCCCAGGTCTCCCCGACCATGTGGCAGCCACGGTGCAATGAGTGGCAGCAGAGGTGCAAGAAACCTGCTCACCCGGGCAGGCCAGGGTTTTCCCTCCTTCCTGCCTGCATGAGCTGCCTTCTTGCACCTCTGCCACCACTTGTTGTGTGCCATGGCCGCCATGTGGTAGGAAGACCTGGGAGAGCTGGCAGAACTGGTCAGTCAGGTGAGGCCATCTGGATGATCCCCAGTACCTGGAGGCTATGGGGGTCCAGATGGAGAGGAAGCACTCCCCATCACTAGGAATGCCAGAAACAGGACAGGGCTAGGAGACTTGTGGAACTCCACCCCCTCTAAGGATCCCTTTCTATCTCCCCTAGTCAAAGGGGGTGGGTGCCCCCTGGTCCTTTCCTTCAAATACCATCATCAGGGGAGATGAGGCTGTCGCCCCTTTTCCAGAGCAGCCCCATCCCTGAAAGAGGCTCCTCCAAGGGATTCAGCAGCCCCCCGACCTCCCCCAGGATTTGGACACTGGGCTCCAGTGTGGGCCTTTGCTGCACTGGATGGCATTATGAAAAGAATGGGGATTTTTCTGTATGTTAATTGTGGGGAATTAAGAAATTCCAGTGCGGGGGGGCAGTTGATTGGCAGCAGAGCACAAGGTCAAAGAGTGATGTGGGCAAAGGCTTTGCCCATGTATTTTTTCATGTCTACTTTTTAAAATCTCATATATTCTCAGCAGCCAGCCAGCGGCTGCCTGGCTCTGGACAAAATGCATATTATTTTGTTGTTCAAACAGTTTGCGCTCCAGTTCCTCTCCAGTGAGTGGCGAAGGTTTGGGGCAGCTTGGGGCAAGGACTTCAAGGGAGGCGGAGGAGGCGATGGTTTGTTGCTGGTTGTTGCTGGTGCAGCTGCCTCATTGGGGCAAGGTGAGGGGCGAGCGAGGAGGCATAGCTGCAGGATGAGCGTTGGGGGCCTGGGGAGCTGCAAGGGGTGCATGGGAGATATGATGTTTGTTGCTAAGGGCAGAGTGTTTGGAGTGTATGTGTGGGCAGCGAAGCAAGTGGCAGTGGCACCTCAAAAGGGAGGGTGGGAATTCCCGGGGCTGCTTCCTGGAACTCCGCCACCCACCACCCACTGCCACCACACAAAATACACAAAATTATCTGTTACAATGTCCTACCAGTCAATGACTACTTCAGCTTCAACCACAACAATACAAGAGCACACAATAGAAACAAACTCAATGTTAACCGTTCCAAACTTGATTTCAGAAAGTACGACAACTTCAGCAACAGAGTGGTCAATGTTTGGAATGCATTACCTGATTCTGTAGTTACATCCTCAAAACTCCACTCCTTTAACCTGAAACTATCCACTATTGACCTCACCCCATTCCTAGGAGGTCTGTAAGGGGCGTGCATAAGTGTACCATTGTGCCTCCTGTCCCTGTCCTATTGTCCCCATTTAATTGTACTTATTTTTTTTTAAAACAATTTTATTGTTTTTTAACAAACAAACAAACAAACAAAACATAAAAACATCAGCTCTCATCCGTATTTATATACAAACAGTGAGTCGGTTGGTTCATCAGTTTTGTGCATTCAGTTCGTAGTCACAATTACAATTACCTTACATAATAACTCTTATTATCAATCCAAACTTATATATCCTCATATCATTATTAAAGAAAAAAAGATTTGACTATACTTTTATTCAATCATGCCTTATGAGATAACTATAAGTAATTTACTCTATAACAAATCATATAATCCTACCAATTCTATCCTAAATAAAAGAAAAAAAAGAGAGAAAACATTTTATAAATATAATATTAAATACCAAAAAAAAAGAAAAAAGAAAATGAAATCAATATCATTCCTTATTGTCTAACATTCTAAATATTCTATTTTTGTATTTCATCATTCAACCATTGATAGAAAAGATCCCAGATTATATAAAATTGTTTATCTTCTTGCTCTCTAATTTCAAAAGTCAATCTACTCATCTCAGCACATTCCAATATTTTCTTTATAACTTCTTCCTGCAATGGAATTTTCTCATTTTTCCAATTTTTTGCAAATACAATCCTAGCCGCAGTTAACACATTTACAATCAAATATTTCAAATCTTTACTATAAACATCTGGTAAGATTCCCAATAGGAAAAGCTCCGGTTTCAAATCTATATGCTTCTTTGTCATTTTTTCCAACCACATGCGGATTTTAGTCCAATATTTTCTAGCATCCTCATAAGTCCACCACATATGGTAGTATGAACCAGGTTTCTGATGACATTTCCAACATTTTTCGGATTTGTTCTTGAACATTCTTGCTATTCTTGTCGGGGGAAAATGCCACCTGTAAAACATCTTATACAAGTTTTCTTTATAGGCTGTGGACATTGTCATTTTATAGTTTTGCACCCATAATTTCTGCCATTTCTCTAAGTCAATCCCGTATCCAAAATTCCTCCCCCAAGCAATCATAGTTTCTTTAACTTGTTCTTCCTCTAGCTTAATTTCCAATAAGTAACCATATATCTTTCTAATCACCTTTTCATCAGTACCCATCAAAATCTTATCTAAATCAGTCTGTTTATCATAAAATCCCTCTGTTTTGGAATCCTCCTCATACCTTGAATGTATTTGCACATATGAAAACCAATTCATCTGTATACCTTGTTCCTCTAAGTTTTGTATCGATTTAAGTTCACCCTTTTCATCTAGTAATTCCCCATATCTAACTGTTTGTTCCTTTTTATAAATTATAGGATAAGAAAACGCTTCTATCGTCGATAACCAAACTGGAATTTTCAAATAACATTGTTTTTTTATCTTCTCCCAGTTTAACCACAAAGACTCCCGTATATAATGTCTTCTAAAGTAACCCTGTGTTTTGGTTCCCTTATACCATAGAAAAGCATGCCAACCCAACAACAAATCATGACCTTCTAGTGTCAACAATCTAGTCTTCCTTAATGTTATCCATTCTCTAACCCACATCAAATTTGCAGCTTGATAGTACAACTCCCAATTAGGCAGGCCAAACCCTCCTCTAGTTCTAGCATCCTGTAAGAGCTTTAGCTTTATCCTTGCTTTCTTGCCTTGCCATATATACTTCAACACAATTTTATTTAAATCCTCAAAATAGTCTTTTCCAAGCCTAATTGGTATTGTTTGAAACAAAAATAAAATTCTGGGTAGAATATTCATCTTAATTGTTGAAATCCTCCCTATTAATGACAATTGTAAGTTTTCCCATTTCTTCAAATCTTGGGCTATCTGTTGTTTAAGTTTAATGTAATTGTTCTCTTTTAATGTACTACATCTTGGCATCAAATATATCCCCAAATACTTAACCTTGTTTGTAACTTGGATTTTCAACAATTCTGCCAATTCTTCCCTTTGTCTTAGTAACATATTCTTTGACAAGATCTTTGTTTTATCTTTATTTACTTTCAGACCGGCCACCTCACCATATGTCTCTATCTTTTCCAGCAGCTTCAAGGCTGTTTCTATAGGATCTTCTAAAATAAAAAACTAGGTCATCTGCAAGAGCTTGTAATTTAAATTCTTCCTTTTTAATTTTCATTCCTTATATAATTTTATCTTCTCTGATATTTCTGTTCAACACTTCCAAAGTCAATACAAATAGCAAGGGAGAAAGGGGACAACCTTGTCTTGTGCCTTTTCTTATATTAATAGAATCTGTAAATTCTCCCTCCATCATTACCTTAGCTGTTTGTTCATTGTAAATTGCTTCTATTGCCTGGATAAATCTTCTAGCAAAGCCCATCTGTTCCATTAAAAGTAACATAAATCTCCAGTTCACATTATCGAATGCCTTTTGGGCATCTAAAAATATCAAAGCCATTTGCTTTTCAGGATGCGCCTCATAATATTCCAAAGTATCCAGAATTACTCTCATATTGTCTCTAATTTGCCGCTTTGGCAAAAACCCATTTTGGTCTGGATGAATAAAATTATTCAAATATTTTTTAAGTCTTTCTGCTAGTATTGAAGCAAAGATTTTATAATCTGCATTTAATAAAGAGATCGGTCTGTAATTCTTAATTTGAAGTGGATCCACCTCCTCTTTTGGAATAAGTGTAATATAAGCCTCTGACCATGTTTTAGGTATCATCTTCTTTGACATAGCTTCATTCATAACTTCTAGCAATGAAATACACAGTGATTCTTGAAAAGTTTTATAAAATTCTACAGGAAGCCCGTCTGGACCTGGTGCTTTTCCATTATTTTGCTTCTTAAGTGCTTGACTTAATTCCATCATTGTTATATTACTTTCTAGCATTTCTTCAGTCTCTTTAGGTATCTTAGGTAAATTTGCATTCTGCAGGTACTGTTTAACTTTCTCCTCATCAATATCTTCTTTCTTATATAAATGTCTATAAAAGTCTTGAATAATTTCTTTTTTCTCTTTGCTGCCATGACAAATTTGACCTTGGTCATCTATTAACTGCAATATTTTCCTCGACTCTTTCTCCTTTCTCAACTTGTATGCTAGCCATCTACCTGGCTTATTTGCATCTTCAAAATAATTCTGTTTAGCATTCCTAATTTTCTGTGCCAGTTCTTCTTTCTCTATTAAGTCCATTTTATGTTTAGTTATATCCAGTTTCAGTTTAACGTCTTTTTTCTGTGGCATTTTCTGCAGTTCTTTTTCAAGTCTTTTATACTCATCCTCCAAGGCTTTAAGAGCTTGCCTTTTCCTAATATTCTTTTTTCTTGTGTAGTCTATTATCAAGCCTCTGGCATATGCCTTCATTGTATCCCAAACATTCTGTATTGAAGTGTCTTCTTTTCTATTTTCTTTAAAAAAAAAAGGCCAGTTCTTTCTCCATCCATTGTATAAATTCTTTCTCCTTTAAAATAGTATTATTTAACGTCCATCTCGATCTTTTTTTTTTGTCCCTTCCATTTAATTGTCAATGGGTTATGATCAGCCCAAGTACTTGTTTCAATATTTACTTCTTGAACGCTAGATATTAAATCTGTTGAGATCCAAATCATATCAAGTCTGGACCATGATAAATGTCTATTTGAATAGAAAGTATATTGCTTAAGTTTAGCATTTCTTTCTCTCCATATGTCTTTTAAAGTTAATTCATCTATCATTTTAAAAAAAGATTTAGGAAGAATTTTTCTATTATACTTTGCTGTTGTGGCAATATAATCCAGTTTATTGTCCACGATTCCATTAAAATCTCCCATCATAATTATATTAACATAGTCCAGTCCAGCCATTTTAATATGTAATTTTTTATAAAATTCTTCCTGTTTATCATTCGGGGCATAAATTGCAGTCAAAAGTATCTTTCTATTGTTGTCCATTATTTCCACCATTAATATTCTCCCATCTTCATCAGCGTAAATCAGTTTTGCTGGGGTAGCCTCTTTGATATATAAAACCACCCCTCTTTTCTTACTTTGAGTCAAAGAAGTAAACAGTTTCCCTAATTTTGGTTGTACTAACAATTGTTCATGTTGCTTTTTAATGTGTACTTCTTGTAAGCAAATTATATCAAACTTTAATTTCCCTAATTTATGAAAAATCTTCCTTCTCTTAGCAGCTGAATTCAGTCCATTTATATTTATTGTAATCAGTTTTTTCTCTTCCATGGTTATATTTTATATTTAGATTTAGCCACTCTCGTGGATCTTAATTCACGCTGATCTTTAATATCCACCTGTCCACCTACTGCGCCTTCTTCTTTTCCAATCTCCATTTGTTCCTCTTGAAATTCAATTAATGAAATCTCTTTTTCTGCCTCTTCTTCTCTCCCTCCAAAAAATTCTGCGTAGAACAGTTCTGCTTTCTCAATTGAATCAATTCTATGTCTCTGTTCTTGCCATGTAAACATCAATCCTTCTGGATTGTACTTATTTTTTGTATTCTTACTCATGTTTATACTTATACCTATTATTTTGTAAGTGATTGACAAATCAAATAAATAAAATAAATAAGTTCTAATTTGTATGTTGAGTATCAAACACTCAAATGCTGGGACAAAATTGCTCATCAAAATGTGCTGAGTACCAAATTCAATGATTTTCAATGCAGTTGAATACTGAGGTACCACTATACATCTTATTTGTTTTTCTGGACATAACCATTATTATCCAGGATCAATCTTCCCTAATCTGTTGCATTTATCTACGTCCAAACTGTTCTTTGGGGATGTCTGCTACATTTTCATCCCACATTTCCATCAGGTTAATTATTTGATAATCAATAACCATGTTATAATCTCCAATAGTATAGCCATATCACACCATTTACAAATCATCTAAGCACACTGTAATAGCTTTCTATCTCCATCTAATATCTTTACTATCTGCATGTTTAAAAACACTAAAATCAAATCAAATCATCAATGGAGTGATATTATTCATATGAGTCTGCAACTCCTGGTGTCAGCATTCCAATGAAATTCCACATGTCATTCAGCACTTAGAACCAAAGTTTATCCAAATAAAAAGTTTATTAAAGAAGTCATATTGGTACATCTGGGAAAACCAAATCTGAGAGTTCTGAGTTTTCCCTTCTTAATTGAAAAATCAAAAGCTTGTCCCCTGCATCCACTAGTCCATCACATAGTCCAATCAACCATCTTCCCAACTGGAGACATTCCTCCAGCCACTCCGCTTCAGGTGCAGGGTAATTTGTCCTTGACTCTATGAGAAGAATGTTGTTGAGTCTCATCTTCCACCTCTCTATGAAATCCCCCCTCCCAAATTCCCAGGCACTAAATGTGGCAGCCTTGGAGCTTCTAAATAAAATATGGCTTCTAAGGCTGGCAGCTGGAAGAAAACTTCACCCAATCTCTGCTCAGGCTAAAGTAATCAAATCACTTACTCTATGTTTCAGATTTTTAAATGTTGAGCATACTCTCTGCCTATCATTAGTGTTTGTCAATTCTTCTTTTCCATGAATTAACAAATAACCTTTGCTATTTAATAATCCTATTTCTCCTTTTATTTTTATGGGAGAAATTGAAATGTAGGATGCACATTTACAGGGGTGGGGGGACTGAAATAATGCATTTAAATGAATGCCTCAACCCTAACATCTTGACAAGTTTGTCCTCTGACCACTGTTTAGATTGGACAAACAACAGCAAATTCCAGAGAAATGTCATCCTATCCTGTCTCTCTCTATCTCTTTCTGTCTATCTGTCTCTGTCTCTCTCTCTCTGTCTCTCTCTGTCTCTGTCTCTGCCTCTGCTCCCCCACCACCGCACACACAGGGAAATTTTAAATATTTTTTTCCTCAAATTATTTGATTTTATCTCTTTGTCTCCCAACCTCAAACTGTCAAATTAATCAAACAAATACAGTGTAAAAGTAAATGAAAAGGTTTTCTTGTCAGTCATGTCTGACTCTAGAACATGATGCTCATCTCCATTTCTTAGCCAAGAGAGGCAGGATTGTTTAAAGAAAATTTCTGTGGTCATGTGGCCATCATGACCATATGCAAAAGGCACATGGAACACTGTTACCTTCCCCTCAAAGTGGTACCTATTAAGCTACTTGCACTTTCATTTGGGACTGGTAAAATAATACTTCCAATATTTTTTTAAAAATTACTTGAAATGCATTAATAATGGAGAGCCTACTTAATTCCCCATAATCTCTTCAGATTCTGTTGATTGAAGAGACATTATGGAAAATATTTATATATTAAGGAAACAATAAATATAGGTGTGATTCATATGAAAGATAAAAAGCAATAAATAGATTAGTTAATTTATTATATATATAAATTCAACTTAAGTATCTATGTTTACATATTGATAGTGAAGTTGATAGACTTAAAATTCTCAATATTTAAATAATAAAAGGAATAGTTGATGAATAATGATGATGATTCATGGTGATTTTGAAAAAAAACTCAGAAAATTTTATCCCTATTATCTTAAACATAGATTTCAAACATTTGAAGAGTAATAGAGGCATTTAGAATTAATAAATAATTTTGCCAACTCCCAATCGCGAATCATCATCCCATACTGGTATAATTTGGATCAAATTCAGTATATTTTACTTAATATACAATTTATAGCAGAATATCATTTTATCAATGTTGATATCTAAAATTTTCTCACTCTTTTTATTTGAATTAATTTCTACTTCTTTAATTAATTAGGAGGTTTGACTGGAAGATATACAAACTATACAAGAAATTATACATATCTTTAGCATATGAGTAGTTGGTCTTTTTATTTTACTTAGTCAAGTTTGATTAGACACATAAAGAATTTGTCTCTGGTACAGAAGCACTGAGTGTAGATACAAAACAACAAGACAATCATCATTATCATCACCATCATCATCAACAATATTCATCATCATCATTATCATCATCAACAATATTCATCATCATCATGTGTACAATCAGTAGAACTCAAAATAACAATTCAAGAGATACTGCAGTCACAACTGGGTTAATATAAGTACACATTTTTAAAACCCAAACAACTGAAGCTGGTTAGAAAATGAATGGAAAATCTTCACTTGGAGCAGAAAATCACTCAACAGAATTGTTTTTATGATGGAAAATAGGAAGCAGACATATTAAGCATGTTTACCATTTTGAGATGTGTTTTGTATGTGTGAACATGATAAATCATTATAATAGTAATGCCTAGCCCACGCCCTAGAGAAGAATTCAATAGATGGATAAAGATGCCAAATGCAGTCTAATCATTGGGCTGATTGTGTGATGAACCATTGTAAATAATAAAATAATCTTTGTCATCACACATGGAGAAGACTTTTTAGCTTATTTGTCTGCTGTCATGCTTTTACCAATGTTACTGTAATTGTTTTACTTTCAACATTTATATTGTAACATTAGTGTTCTGCCAATAGTCCAGGACAGTTCAATGTTAAGGGGTGGTATGAAAAATTGTAAAATAAGGAAATAAATTCAGACTGTCTTATTTATTTCAACAGCTGCCCTACTAAATCCTTGGAAAAATAAAAGGGAATTTGACATGCAATGTGTTTACTGATATAATGCAGAACAGTATTTAAATAGATAAATAATCTTCACTCTACATACAAAGATACATTTATAGAATAACAAATCAATTTTAGAAAGTTATTTCTAAATCAATTTTAGAAAGTTATTTAAATTTAAAAGCTTGAATACAGCAAGCTTTATTTCCTTATTCCTCATGCTGTAGATCACTGGGTTCATCATGGGTGGAACCACTGAATATATGACAGCAAATACCATATTGGTTTCTGAAGAGACATTAGGTATTGGTCTCAAGTACACAAGCATTCCAATGAACAGGAACATTGAGAAAACAATGAGATGAGGAATGCATGTAGAAAAAGCCTTTCGTCTTCCTCTTGATGAGGGCATTCGAAGCACTGTTATGAAGATCTGTATGTAAGTCACAACTATAAAGAGAAAGCAGCCAAATGCTATGGTAACACTTAGAATAAGAAGTACATGTTCAACTTGATATAAACTAGAGCATGAGATTTTTAGTAGCTGTGGAAGCTCACAGAAAAACTGGTCAACTACATTGGAACAGAAAGTCATGGCAAAAGTGGTGCCAGTGTGCAAGATGGCATAAAGAAATCCACTGAGCCACGCACTGCCTGCCATCTGGATGCAGGCTCCTTTGTTCATAATTACCTCATATCTAAGTGGGTTACAGATAGCAATGTATCGGTCATGAGCCATGATTGTGAGGAGAGTATAATCAGAAGCTGCAAAGAGGAGGAAGAGAGAAACTTGAAAGATGCAACCAACATATGAAATCAACCTGGTGTTCATGAGAGAATTTGACATAGATTTGGGTATGGTGACAGAAACAGTTCCAAGATCAGTTATAGCTAAATTCATCAGGAAGAAGTACATGGGAGTATGCAGTTGGTGATCAAAAATGACTGCAAAAATAATGATGAGATTTCCTGAAATGGCAGCCAAATAAAAAATCAGAAACACAACAAATTGCATAATCTGTAATCCACGGATATCCGAGAACTCCAACAGCAGAAATTCTGTCATGGAAGTTTGGTTGGACATACCTTTCATTTTTCAAAGTTAAATTAAGTATAGTTTCTGGAGCATAAAAAGAAGAAACAGGGAAAAAAATAAAAGTATTTTTTCATCATAACTATGTCATATATTTGAACTTACATTGAAAAATAAATGCTTGTCATCCTGATTAGTACCATCTGTTAGAGTTTACTTATATTGGCACAACTGATCTTTGAAACATTTGTAAAGCTTAGAGCACAAACAAGACTATAATATCTTTCTAGTTTAGTTCTGCATCTGATTTATATACTACAGAAACCGAAGAATTACAGTCATAATAATATTTTCATGGAATATTATTTTCAAACCATCATTTTTTTTATTTAAATTTATTTTACCATTGATAATTTCTACAAATCAAATTTGTAAAAAATGATGATGATAATGACAATCAATGATCATGGTGGTTAAGATAATGATAACTTATTCTAAATCTTTAAAATTATGTTCATCAATATAAAACTTCAATGCATCTTCTAAAAGTGGACACTGTATTAGAGTACTTACAATTCTGCAAAAAGTCACACTTAATAAAGCTGTATAATCAATGAAAGGAAGACCGAGGGAAATATTTCTGATGAGTTCAGGACTTACTGTCAGTTTTTAACCACTATGATATAGCATAATAACTTTCTAACAATTGATGGGGCAAGGAAGTGAAGAAAAAAAATTATGAATGAAAGAGCATATTAGAAAAAAAAAGCCAAGTGAAAAAAATACTTACTTTGTTATTTTGTCATTTCTGATTAAAAACTTCTACTGCCAAATAATGTGCAGAAATATAGTATAACTGAAATTTTGCTTCCTTCTGAGCCAGGCACAAAAAACACTAGAAATAAAAGGGATATTAATGTCTCTTTAGAGTTTAATGGTCTCAAGAGTCACATGGAGTTGATCAGAAGAATCAGAAATGCAGATTTGCACAACATTTTTAATTGATGGTAAATGACCTGTATTTACATAGAATACAAATATACATTGAATCTGACTGGCAATCTATCTCACTCATTTAATAATTGATTGGTGTGTTTTTTTTGTATGCACATTACTCCCTACTGATAATATAAACAAAGTATTTAGTCCTACACTCATGTTGCCTAAAGTTCATTGAATTAATTTGGCAAGCCAATTAATATATTCACAATACTAATTTAGTGGTCAATAAATGATCTAAATATATAATTATATGAAAATGCAGCATGTATTAGATGAATACAGTATGTTTAATATGTGTACTATGTGTATAGCAATATGCCATACATGCATCCCATTAACAATTGTGACAGACAAATATTCACACAAAGAGAGACATATTCTACTGTTAAATTGAATGGATCCTTTGGGGTGCAGAGATTAGACCAGTAAGAACTGGCTTTATAAAATTTTGAAAAGTATGTTTAAGGAAACATGTGGTGATAAAAATCAGCCAAACCTTTTTAAAGGGTTAAACTTCATTGCTAGTCTTATTCTAGGAAATAAATTATAAGTGGTGTGTTGTAACATAAGATTCTAATCACTTGTTATGTCACTGCAAACATTCTCTCAGTGGCTATTGAAATTGAAGATCAACTGAAGATTCTAGATATTCTTAAAATGAAGAAGGATGAAGATGCTGCAATAATCCAGACTGGAAGAAACTAGGGCAGAATTGTATAAACTTTCTTCGGTTAAGTTCCACCACTTTATATTGGAGTAAGACTTGCAATAGGCACAGAGATAAAACATTTTACCTGCAAATAAAATGGTGGTAATTCTTCCCTCTATTCCCTCCTATTTTGCCATTAAAATTGACCAGTGTGATTTCTACAGTTCTTGAAACTGACAAGAAAGAAATAGGAATCGTGGTTTCAAGTTGAAAATTTGTCCATTTCTTAACCAAGGCATGTATTATTGAAAGATGTCTGATCTTCCTCCAAACAGGCGAAGTATAAAAATCAACAAGCAAGGATAAGCATTCTTGAAAACACTCAGTAACCAAGGTGTCTAAATACAAAGTCAGCTTTTTAATGACCTGCAGTTTACATGAGTTTTCAAAACAATGTGTAATCTTACTTAAGGGCATGTTTCTTTGCTTCTTGGAAGTCTCATTGACTAACTTTGAATAAGAATCCATTCATTCACACTTGGCCTATTATTTTCTGATGATAAGAGGGTAGGAGTCTACCAATTGTGTTGTCTTTTTAAAGATTTTTTTTTTAAATGATGGATCGTTATCTCTCAGTGATTGCTTAATTCCTCCATATAATTCTTCTATTTTGCACCTGTAGGATCTTCCTGATCTGTGCAGCCCAATGTGCCATTCTCAACTTTGTGCCCATTGTGGTCATTCTGTTTAGGTAAAAAAAATGTCTAAAATAATGGCCAGTGGGAATAGGTTGTCTAGTATACAACTAAATATAAAGAAGCAAATAACCAAACATGTAAAATAATTGTTGAACATTTAATTTTTAATGAATTTCTTACTTATCCAGTCATAAGGTTAAGATACTACAAAATACATATACATATACAAAGATACTTTAATACATTTTCATTGGATTCTCCCTCTTTTTTTAAAAAAAGTTTTATTTGTTTTATTAGTATACTGTATTACAATTCCATTTCAATTGAGCAGTGTTGTCTGGGTACCGTTATTTTTAGGCAATCATAATCAAAGTGTTTGCAATAACATGTATCACAATAACATTAATATTGTAGTAACAATAATATTTTGTTTATCCATTTTAACAAATTTCCATTTTAACATCTTTCCTTTGTCAAGGTTCCAGAAAAACCCAACTCCAATGAAAAACCCAACTCCAATGAAAAACTCCGAGACAGGCATTTTCTCAAAGTTTCCTTTTATTAGAGAAGGTATACTGGGACATCTGGGAAAACCTGAATCTGGGAGTTCTGGGTTTTTCCTTAGTAATCCAAAAGTCAAAACCCAACCCTGCACCCATCAGTCCATCATATGGAGTCAATCACCAACCATCCCAACTTGAGATATCCTTTCAATCACTCCTCCTCCACGTGCAGGAATATTATGGCCTTGACCGAAGAGAAGAATGCTATAATGTCTAACAGCCAACACTCTAAAATTCCCCCCTCCTACTTTCCCGGGCACAGGAATGTGGCAGTATGGAAGCTTCCTGTTCTAATATGGCTTCTAGAGCTTACATCCTTTTTATGTCCCTTTTTTCTAGCTTCTGCATTTTGTGTCTAGCCATTGATAAAATAAGTCCCATGTCAAAAAGTATTTCATTTCTTCTTTGTCCTTAATAGGACAAAGCATTAGCCTATCCATTTCTGCACATTC
Source organism: Pseudonaja textilis (assembly GCF_900518735.1). The sequence continues at coordinate 175,925 of NW_020769430.1, forward strand.
TAATATTTTCTTAATTACCTTCTCATCTGTCAGAATCACATCACACTTCTGTTGTTGAGCATATACAATTCTAGCTGCAGTTAGTACATGTATATATATATAGTCTCTTTATCATATTTTTCTGGTAAAATGCCCCCCAAAATATCTCTGGTTTCATATCTAAATATTTTTTAATCATTTTTCCAATCAGGTATGTATTTTTGTCCAGTATTTTTTAACTTGTGGACATGTCCACCACATATGAACCAAATGTTTGATTACATTTACAACATTTAATAGATCTATCCTTATATATTTTTGCTAATCTTACTGGTGCAAAATGCCACCTATAAAATATTTCATACAAATTTTCTTTATATGCAGTTGACATAGTCAGTTTAACATTTCTATCCCACAGTTTCTGCCATTTAACTAATTGTGTTGTATATCCAAAATTTTTAGCTCAAACAATCATTGCCTCCTTTACCAGCTCACTTTCAAATTTAATTTCCAATAAATAACAATATATTTTTGTTATCAATTTTTCATTTGTTCCAGTTAATATCTGGTCCAATTGTGTTCATACTTTATTAAAACCTTATATTTTAGCGTCTTTCTTGTATCAAGATTGTATCTTTGTGGCCACCGTGCAATGTCCATCCCTTGACTACTAAGTTCCTGTTTGGTTTTTAATTCCCCTTTTTATTCAAAATATCTTTATGTCTTACAATTTTTCTATATTAATAACATTAGGATGTATCAATGCTTCCATTGTGGAAAGCCAGACTGGTATTTTCAGGTAGTGTTGTTATTCATATTCTTGCTTCTCATGGTAAAGATTAATGGATTTTAAATGAATGCAATAATGGAATACAAAATTGTAATTATGAAATCAATGGAATGTCAGAAAATTAGTTTGGTGTGAGTTAAGGTGCTGGCCTGAAAACCAGGAGCATGTGAGTTTAAGTATGAAAGACAGTTTGAGTCAGTTGTTGTGTATCAGGAAGTCAGTAAAATTAATCATGGTTTTGTAAGTATTTCCCTTATGGTGACCCATATTACAACATTATACATTAAATATTACAACATTACAACATTCTGAAAAAAACAGTACAAAAATATATTAAATTACTGTCAAATTCATTTCATCAATGCTTTTTTTTCTAAATGTCAGGGTAGCAATCAAGTACATGGGAAATTTTTCTTTTTTTAATAAAAGAAACAATAACAAATCAGTGAGTAAAGGGATGTTAAGCTTTATTATTAGCTCAAGCAAACAGATGTAAAAGGATAATGTATAAAGCATACATAACAGGCAAAATAATATTCAAATCACTTAAAAGTTCTCGGACTTCCGGTGGCAGGACAGGGACGTGCAGAGGTGGAGAAGCCCAGGTGTGGTTTCAGAGTACCTCTTCTTGCATTTGGTGTGATCCCCAGAGGATACCCGAATCCCGGAGAGATTTGTGTCGGTGTAGGGGACCCTCAGGTTGCAGTATGGGGGAAGGCAACCTCCTGGCAGCAAAGAGAAGATCCCCTGAGCCCAGCGCGAAAGAGCCAGCCACCTGTTAATGGTGGCTCCAAAGTCCGGACTGCCTCCAATGTGACAAAGCAAGAAAGTGACAGCTTGTAAGATTGGTGGAGAAAGAGGTGCAGAAAGACTTTAACAGTGAAGAGTGAGACCAGCGAGTGATTTCTTTTCCTTTTATTGTGTGTTATATCTGTTGGAAGCCTGAGAGAAAAGCAGCTAGAAAAGCGAAAGTGTGATTAGCGTGGGTGGAAAGGCTTGGCAGATGGAAGTGAAAGTGTGGATTACAGTGTTTGAAAGGAGAAGTCTGTGAGTAGAAGAAGAAACTGTTGGAAAGATTAGGAGACCTGTGGATTCGAGTTTTTGAGTGGATTGTTACATTGGACTATTCCCTAGGTTTAAAATCCAAAGAGGAGAGAGGCTATGGAAGAGAAAGAAATGTGGCACTAAATGTGATACATTGAATCTTTGAACTTAGCACAATAAAATAACAGACTCTATTTGACACTATTTGCTCAATAGACCTTTAACCAATTTGGAGGAGAACATTATTTGATCCTAAACTGACTGAGGTGAAGGCAGTAAGTGAAGGAGATTAAGATATTGAACTTAAAAGTATTGGGGGGGGGGGGGGGAAGAGTAATTGAAGTTTGGGAAGAGGCTGATTGCTGACAGCAATTATTCAGCACTTTTTACCTCCCTCCTTCTGGTGTGTCTGAAGAGAACTACAAAATCCCCCAAATGTTGGATTTAAACCTGACCTTAAAATTCTATTTTCTTACCACTCTACCTTATTCTTTTACAGTTTTCCCTTGGTATTACTCTGTTAAACTTCTTATCCTGTCTTCTATTTACTGAATCTTTGACATTAAGGCAAATTTTCTCTTTTCTTTTTATAATAGCTATAAATTTATTTACTTAGAAAAGTATTGCTAGATTTAATTGCTAATTGATTTAATTGCTTTGAATAATTAGTAACAATAAGGATTGTCATACTCTGACCAGTTGGGTGGGGAATAACAAGGTTAAGAATTTTATAATTAGTAAGTAGAAGATTAAATGCTAAACAGTAATTAGCAAAGGTTAAAGTACTACAATTTAGTGTGTGAGTATAATCAACTTATTGGGGAAGGATTAATATTATTTTGGACTAAAATATTGCTGATTTAGAATACTTAGAATATGTAATACTAAGATATAAGATTAGATTAAAGTTCATATAGATTTATAAAGCCTATAATTTTATAAAGTTGAAATCTGGTTTGATTTGATATATTACTTGCTATACATATTTGTTATATAAATTTATCATAGAGAATATTATATAGTGTCGGATAGTGTTTTATAGTATTGGAATATAGATTGTGCAAACTACATGCCTGATTGAAGACATAAGACCAAAAATAATACGTATTTATATATCTTAACTTCTAGTTGAGAGTACTGAATTTAACCACTTAATAGATAGGTAGCCCAAGCGATTAGACATTGAAATTTTATCATAAGGGTAATAACACTGAATGGTAATTTGGGACAACATAATTAACATAATTCAACAGCAAAAACAAATACTAAAAGAAATGACTTCTACAACAACCATGGCCCTGAAAACGGGAAGGAAGACTACCCCGACCTTAACAACCACCCTGGCAACAGCTTCCCCTAAAATTCAAAAAGCCATTGAAGAATCCCTAACAGGAAAAAAAAAAACAATCCAATGTCTCAAATGCTAATATACAATCTACTCTGCTAACTTTGCAAGAATCAATGTCAAAACTGCAAGAAATAATGATCAAAAATCATAATGAAACAAGAGCAGATATCAGTGAATTAAAAGAAGAGATGGGAAAGCTAAAAGCTGAGATGAAAGCGGACATACTTAAATTAGAGGACAAGATTGGGACATTACAACAGGCTATGGAAAAAAATGAAACAATGATAGAAGAAATAGAGACAAGGACAGAACGAAAGGAAAAGAATTTAGAAAGGGCAGACGAAGAATTAAAAAATGTAAGCAAAGAAATGGAAGATTCCTTGGTCTACCTAGAAATGGACAAGGCAGCTGCATACCTGAGATTTCAGAATGTGGAGGAATCAAAGGAAGAAGAACTGGAGCAGCTAATGGCAGAAATACTGGCCGAACTGTTAGGGAAAGACGACATACTCAAGGAATTTGATGAAGTTTATAGGGTCAGTACCAACTACGCAAGATGCCATAAATGTCCGAGAGAGGTTCATATCTGTTTTGCAAGAAGGAGTGTGCAAAATATAATACTCAGACTGTCGAGAGATGTAACAATAATGTACAAGGGCAAAGAGATTATGCTCCTCAAGCAAATCCCAAGGAAAGTAAGGGAAATAAGATGACACTACAAATTCCTAGCCAGTTATCTAACTCAAAAAGGAATTCCATTCAAATGGTTAATCCCAGAAGGGATGTTAGTAACATGAAAAGAAAGGAAAATCAAAATAGACTCTATGGAACGAGCACAAGATTTTTACGAACAGTTAGTAGGCACGGAAGACCAAAATACTAAGGAGGAATCAAAAAGAAATTTGCAGGAAGACTGAAATCACCATAGAAATAAAAAAGAAGGACCCCCCCCCAAAGCCAAGGGAATGACTACCCACATCAAGAGAGAGAAGAACCAATCCCACAACAACTACAAGGAGAGAGCTGAATTATCACAAGACAAAAAGCGAAGCAGACTTAGCTAAATGGAGGAAGAAAAGAAACTCCTATCTATCAATATAAATGGTTTAAATTCGACAACTAAAAGGAAAAGGATAATAGCCAAACTAATTAAACAAAAGAACAACATAATATGTTTACAGGAAACTCACATTAGGAAAATTGATGAAAGATATTTAATTTGCCCTAAACTAGGGAAGTTATTTACGGCACCAGCAGATAAACAAAAAAAGAAAGGAATTGCAATACATGTGAAAGATGACCTAAAAACAGATCTAATTTGGTCAGACCTGGAAGGAAGAACTCTGGTTTTACAAATCTCAATTAATACTATTTCATTTCTATTGATAGCAATTTATGCACCAAATGAAGCACAAGAATTTTTAAAAAAATATTTACACAAAAAAATAATAGGATTTGAAAAAAGGAACATCTGTATGATAGGCGATTTTAACTCTATTGCTGATTACTAAAAGGACCATAGTAATATGAGCAAGAACAAAAAAGGGAAAAGAGGGTTTCCCAAGACTTGTAAGGAAATGATGAAAGAACTAAATTTGGTGGATTTATGGAGAAAATTAAACCCAGAAAACAAACAATTTACATATTACTCTAACCCGCATAAAATATGGACAAGAATAGATATGGCGTGGATGAATTGGGAAACTACAAATGAAATAAAAGGAATCGAAATTTTACCAAATGAATGGGCCAATCACAACCGAATTCAAATAATTTGGAAAGGCAGGAAAAAAATCAAAGAAAAGATGGACATTAAACACTCAACTAATAAGAGAAGAAGAGCATATTAATAAGCTTAAAGAGGAACTAAATTATTTCCTAAAGGAAAATGATAATGATGCAACCTCTAAACAAAATATCTGGGATACATTGAAGGCAGTTATAAGAGGAATAACAATCTCTTATAATGCCATGAGAAATAAAAGAAAATATGCTCAACAAAACAAATTACAACAACAAATTAAGGAATTAGAAATCCAATTACAAAAAACCCATAAAAACCAAAGAGTACAAAATCAGTTAATAACAACTAAACATAAATTGAATTTAATGGAACAAGAAAAAATGGAAATAAATTTGAAAATGACTAAACAAATTTATTTTGAATATGCAAATAAACCAGGAAGATGGTTATCTTATAAACTTAAAAAAGGGAAAGAAAAGAGATTGATATACCAATTAATAGACAAGAAGGGCGACTTACAACATGAGACAGAAAAGAAAAAAGACATCATTCACAAATATTTTGAAAAGTTATATAAAAAAGAAGTTAATGAGGATAAAATAAAAAATTACTTAAAGGAAACGAAAGACAAAGTAATTGGAGATGAATGGATAGAATTATTAAATAAAGATATTACATGGTCCGAATTGAAATCAGCAATAGAGAATCAAAGTAATAATAAAACCCCAGGGCCAGATGGCAGAATTATATAAAGCAATCATGGAATTAATTGGACCACTGATGATGGAAGTGTTTAATGAGGTATTACTGGCAGCTAAGATGCCAGACTCATGGAGGGGAACATTGATTTTGCTGATCCCGAAGGAGGAAGCTGACCACAGATATATTAACAACTACAGACCAATTTCACTCCTAAACACTGATTATAAAATACTCTCCTCCATCATAGCCAATAGATAAAACAAGTTTTAAACCCATACATACATGAAGACCAAAATGCATTCCTCCTGACTAGACAGATAAAGAATAATTTAAGAACAGTAATAGATGTCTTAGAATTTTATGGAGCCCACCCTGAGAAACAATTCGCACTTATGTTTTTAGATGCAGAAAAGGCATTCGACAACTTAAATTGGCATTTCTTAATTCAAAAAATTTATAATATGAATCTAGGCACTAAATTTGAAAATATCATAACAACAATTTACGACACACAGCAGGCTAATATCTTAATAAATGGGGAACACACAGGTCCAATAAAAATAGAAAAAGGAGTTAGACAGGGCTGCCCTCTCTCACCTCTTCTCTTTGTATTCACTCTAGAAACACTCTTAACACGTATCAGGCAAAATCCCGAAATCAAAGGATTGAAGATTAAAACAGAAGAATACAAATTGCAAGCGTTTGCCAATGATATGGTTTTCTTTTTGAGGAACCAATAGAAAAAGGATACAAATTGATAAAAGAACTAGAACAATTCGGCGCAGTAGCAGGACTTAAAATCAATAGAAAAAAAAACAAAAGTAATGACCAAAAACTTAACAGAAGACCAGAAAAAAGAATTAGAGGTAAGTATGGGAATACAGGTAACAAAGAAAGTTAAATAGGAATATGGCTAACACCACAATGTAAGACATTTAAAGAGAATAACTATGACAAATTGTTGCAACAAGTAAAGAAAGATTTAGAATCATGGAGCAGGTTGCAACTTTCACTATTGGGCAGGATTGCTTCTATCAAAATGAACATTTTACCAAAATTCTTATACCTATTTCAGATGATTCCAATTAAATTGCATAAATTTTTTTTTTGAAGAACTAAATAAGATAACACTCAAATTCATCTGGCAAGGAAAGAAAGCTAGAATTAATGTAAAGGCATTACAGGATCTGAAGAGTAGAGGGGGATTAGTTCCCAAACTGGGAACTATATTATACGGCAGCTACTTTATTATGGTTAAAAGATTGGGTGAACCTACTTAACCAAAAAACACTATTATTAGAAGGCCACGATTTGCAGAGAGGTTGGCATGCCTTCTTATGGGAAGTGGGGAAACCCAATCAGTCATATTTTCATAGAAAACCTAATTAGAGATTCAATATTAATCAATTGGAAAAAAGTGCGGAAAAAACACTATTTATAAGTACTGATTTGACTATCGGCAATGGAGGCAATGGTTCATCCCAACAATGGAGGCAATGGTTCATCCCAAAAATGATCAAATACAAAACCACGACAAGAACTACAACAGCGAGAATTTAAAATTGATCAGTGGGTATATCTCCAAATCCATAGTAGATATAAACAAGATAATAAAGATTTCAGAATTTATAACAAACTTCAGCACTTAGATAAAATTTTATTAGGATCAAACAAAAAAAATATGACTAAATTTTACAAATACTTACTGGAAGTAGAACTAGAACAAGAGATAGTCAAAGGAAATATGATAGCTTGGAGCAGGAATGTCGGACGGAGTATTACATTGACAGAATGGGAAAGGATTTGGAACAGAAACAATAAATCACAAAATCGGCAGCTTATAAAAAAAATGCATACAAAATGTTTTACAGATGGCACCTTCCTCCTTTGAGGTTGGTGAAGATGCACCCCAACATGAGTCCAAAATGTTGGAAATGTAAAAGTATAGATGGAACCTTTTTCCACATGTGGTGGTTATGTAAGGAAATACTGGCAAAGAGTTAGAAAATGGCTAGAGGAGATAACCAAAGAACAAACTGAATATAAACCAGAAAATTTCAGATATTGCTGAAATGGACAAACTAACACTAGCCCTAAAAAACAAAGAGTCTTCAATATATTACAACAACTGGAATTCCTGGTATAAATGGCTAGACCAAAAATAGATCGTGTATTATAAGGTATAAAAAAAGAATGGGATAAACTTATTTGAGTGTAATCCAAATATAGATATGGATAAGATGTGTGTATATGATACAATTTAAGAAGAAAAGATCTTACAAACTGTTGAAAAGGAAAATGTTTTAAGTGTTCACCCTCCCTTCTTTCTTTTTCTTTCTTTTTCCTTTCTTTTCGCGTTCCTTTCTTGCTTTCTTGCTTTTTTCTGGTTTTGTTATTTGTGTATATATTGTAGATTTGTTTTTTTTTAATTGTAAAATTAATAAAATTAACCAAATTAACCAATTTCCACAGTACCCAATGCCAGGTTCTGTGGAGAAGCTCTCAATAAACAATAAACTCAAAACTTCAGTCCTGGTTATGAGATTTCAGGGCCTGACCTGAACCAAAATTCTGACAAATTCACAGATTTGTGGCTATAGGAAGATCTGGTCCAGATGGGATTCCAGTAGAATTGTACAAAGCTACAATAGAGTTAGTAGGGCCACTGATGCTGGAAGTGTTTAACGAAGTACTTTTGGCAGCCAAAATGCCAGACTCATGGAGGGGGGCGTTGATCTAGCTAATTCCGAAGGAGGACGTAGATGCCAGATATATCAACAACTATCGACCAATTTCACTTTTAAACGCTGATTATAAATTATTTACCTCAATTATAGCAAATAGAGTAAAACAAGTTTTAAATTTATACATTCATGAAGATCAAAATGGTTTCCTTCCGTCCCGCCAAATCAAAAATAATCTAAGAACCATTATTGACGTCTTAGAATATTATGAAGTTCATCCAGAGAAACAATTTGCACTCATGTTTTTAGATGCGGAGAAAGCATTTGATAATCTACATTGGCACTTTTTAATACAAAAAATCTATAACATGAGTCTGGGCACTAAATTCGAGAACATTATCACACAATTTACAACACCCAACAGGCCAACATACTAATTAATGGTGAACAAACAGGCCCATTAAACATTGAAAAGGGCGTTAGACAGGGTTTCCCCCTCTCACCCCTCCTATTTATACTTGCTTTAGAATCACTGTTAATGTGGATAAGACAAAACTCTGAAATCCAAGGAATAAGGGTCAAAGCAGAGGAATATAAACTACAGGAGTTTGCAGACGATATGGTTTTCTTCCTAGAGGAACCCATGGAAAAAGGACATAACCTAATAAAAGAACTAGAACAATTTGGTTCAGTAGCAGGATTAAAGATTAATAGAAATAAGACAAAATTAATGACTAAAAATCTAACAGAGAATCAGAGGAAAGAATTAGAAAAAACCATAGGGATACAGGCAACAAAAAAGGTCAAATATTTAGGCATATGGTTAACACCACATAGTAAATCGCTCAAAGAGAATAATTAATGATAAACTATTACAGCAAAGTAAGAAAGACCTAGAATCCTGGAATAAGCTGCAGCTTTCTTTACTGGGCAGGATTGCCACGATCAAAATGAACATCTTACCAAAATTCCTTTACTTATTCCAGACAATCCCAATTAAATTACCCAAAATTTTTTTTGAAGATATAAATAAGGTAACACTTAAATTTATTTGGCAAGGGAAAAAAGCTAGAATCAATATTAAGGCTTTTCAAGATGCAAAAAGTAGAGGGGGGCTAGCGCTCCCAAATTGGGAATTATATTATAGGGCAGCCAACTTATTATGGTTAAAAGACTGGGTTAATTTACTCAACAAAAGAACTTTAGCCTTAGAAGGGCACGATCTTCAGAGAGGGTGGCACGCATTTCTATGGGAAGTGGGGAAAACTAAAGTCGTATTTTCATAGACACCTCATTAGAGATTCATTATTAACTAATTGGAAAAAAATATGCAAAAAACATTATTTAAAAATTCCGATTTGGCTTCAACAATGGAGGCAATGGTTCATCCCAACAATTTGGATATAACAAAAATGACTAAATATAAAGATTTATTAGACCCTTTAGGAAAATTAAGAACCCAACAGGACTTACAGGAACAGGGATTTAAAATTGACCAGTGGTTATATATACAAATCCATAACAGATACAAACAAGATATCAAAGAGTTTGGAATCTATAGCAAATTACAATATTTAGATAAAATTTTATTAGGATCAAATAAAAAGAATATCTCCAAATTTTATAAATATTTATTGGAGGTAGAATTAGAGCAAGAGATAGTGAAAGGGAACATGATAACGTGGAGTAGGAATATTGGAAGAAGCATTACATTAACAGAATGGGAAAAGATCTGGAATAAAAACATTAAGATTACGAAATCGGCGGCGTACAAAGAAAATATGTATAAAATGTTATATAGATGGCACTTACCCCCTTCGAGGTTGGCGAAGATGAACCCTAACATGAGCTCAAGGTGTTGGAAATGCAAAAGCACTGAAGGAACATTTTTCCACACGTGGTGGTCTTGTAAAACTACCCAAAAATTTTGGCAAAAAATCAGAAAATGGTTGGAGGAGATAACTAAAGAACAAATAGACTATAAACCAGAGTTCTTCCTGTTAGGGATCTCTGATAGATATTTATCCAAAAAGACAAAATATGTAATAATCCATATTCTAACTGCAGCTAGATTAGCATTTGCTCAATGTTGGAAATCACCTCATACACCTTCAGAGCAAATGGTTATTCAGAAAATTTGTGAGTGTGTTGAAATGGATAAACTAACAATAGCATTAAAAAACAAAGAGTCCTCAACATTTTACAACAACTGGGACTCATGGTGTAATTGGCTTACACAGAGACAAATTATGTAAATGATAAAAAGTAACTTAAACATAATGGAAAAGAGGAGTAGATTGGATATGACGAAGAGAAATGATCCTTACAGACTGTCACAAAAAGATACCATTCGTTTTTAATTGTATTTTCTACCCTATTCTCCCTCCCCTTCCCTTCCCCTCTCTCCCTCTATATCTTTTCCCTTCCCCCCAACCGGCCTTTATCCGGTGTGTTAAGCCGGGTGTTTTCCTTCTTTCCCCCTAGCCGTTTTCTTTCTATTTTGTAAATGTATTGTCGATGTGTTTTTAAATTGTAAATTCAATAAAATCCATTTTATAAAAGGAAGATCTCCCCCATTCATCATTTATTCAGCAAACAAGAGTGGAAAGCAAGAAGGTTAGCTTAGAAAGAACTTTAAACATCTGTAGTTTTCTTAATTTGAGGGCAAAATAAAAATATGACACTAAATTTGAAATGCAATTCATATATATGTTGATTGTAGGTCGGTCTAAGTCAGCCAAGAAATGATTGCCCAGAAAATTGTGCATATCTGTTCATGTAATCATCAGAAATCAGGGTGACAGCAATAAGAGATATGTCTTGATATGTTAAACAGAGATATGTTCAATTACAGAAACAAAAATTCTTTTCTGATATAACATTTGTGAAAATGCGGTGTGGTCACTTAGTTTTATATAAGCTGTATCTTTTTTTTCTCTTTTTCACAGATTTTTTTAAAATGAACAAATGAGCACTTTATGCCTCCTTAAAAAGAAACAAACCTCAGATCAAAAAGCCTTGAAAGAGCAGCTTTGATCTTGTTTCTCATGCTGTAAATTATTGGATTCAACAAAGATGGAATAATGGAATACATAATTGTAATTATGAAGTCAAGGTGAGATGGACTGTCAGATATATCTCTTAGATAAGCAAAGCAAGCAGTAAATAAAAATAGGGAGAAGATTATAAGATGTGGCAAACAGGTAGAAAAGGACTTTTTCCTTCCTTGTGTAGAAGGAATTTTCAGCACAGCAGAAAAGATGTGCACATAAGTAAAAATGACAAAGACAAAACAACCAAATCCTAATGTAGAACTGAACCTTATAATTCCGACTTCAGTTAAATATAAACCAGGGCATGCAATTTTAAGTAAATATGGGATTTCACAATAGAACTGATTGATGATATTAGAGCAGAAAGGAATAGTGAACGTTGCAGTAGTGTGCAATATGGCACTGAAAAAACTGGCATTCCATGCACTGGCAACCATTTTGGTTCAGGCTTCCTTGTTCATTATAATTTCATATTGTAAAGGATTACAAATGGCAATATAACGATCATATGCCATAATGGTAAGGAATGAAACATCACAGGCTAAGAAAAATAAAAACAAGAGAACCTGACAAACACATCCAGAATAAGAAATGTATCTTATCTTTGTAAGAAAATTTAGAACAGTTTTAGGGATAATGATTGAAACTGAACCAATGTCTTGCATGGCTAAATCCATCATGAAGAAATGCATGGGAGTATGAAGATGGTGGTCAAAGACAAAAGCAATAATAATGAGAAGATTCCCAGTTACTGTCATTAAATAAAGTATAAGGAATAAAGATAAATAAATAATCTGTACCTCCCAAAGTTTTGAAAAATCCAAAAGAAGAAATACAGAAGTGTTATTATCCATTCTTAAGTATCATAACCTTAAAGAAATAAGGAAAAGTTAATTCAAATCCTACTTAGTTTGAAAAATAACTGATCAACTTTCCCTAAACATTACAATAAATCTTGATCATACAACATTTAGAATAACACAATTACATTGTGATTTGTCAATTATCTTACTTATTTTTAATTTCAGAGTGGTAAGCCTTAGGCCTTAAGGCATTATTATATTTCTTGGACTTGGAGATATTTGAGAATTTATTTTAAAGTTTAAGGTATTTCTTCAGTACTCATGTGTAAGGTCTAATCAGATTCAAAACGTTGTTGTTTTTTTATTGAGATGGTTAGAGTTCAATGATTCAGATAGAAGTATCCAATTCTGTCAAGTTCCTTCAGTTTGGAATGATTTGGATGCTAGAGACAAAATATGCATGGAGAAAAAGGCTTTGTGTAAGTTGAAGCTCTTTAATCATTTAAACAAATCAATGATTCATTCTAGTTACTGACTTTGGTTTAGAAAGAACATGAAAATGCCTTTTGGGAGAATGTTCAATACAAAAGTTCTAAGGACATATTATAAACTAAAATGAGGGCATAAAGGTAAATAAACTGAACATAGATTACAAAGAGTTAAGATGAAATTTCAAAGTCAGCTGATACTTAAGAATTGACTTTAGTGGATTACATTCAATCAAGACAATGACAGTAAGATAAGATCCCACCTCTTTCCCCATGTGCATTTTGCTTCCTTCCTCCTCATCCTTGTGAATCTTAAAACAATTTTAGGTGTTACTATTTATTATTTTAAAGCTTCATATTGGTGTTTTATTAATTGTAAGCCACCTAAAGTCATCTCTAGACCAGTTGGGCAGCATATAAGTTTAATAAATGAATACAAATAAAAGATAAGGACAGCTTTGGCTGAATAAGTTCAAAATAAAATAAGCGATATCTCAACCTCTTTAGCCATCTTGGTCTATCTGTACGTTGTGCAGCCAGTGCTGATATTTCATCCAAGTATATTTCCCCAGAGTGTTTTACAAAACAGTCTCTATCGGGAGGATAAAAAAGGCACAGTAGAATGTGGTGTGTTTTTTTTTTACTCCTTGGATTATTTCCGTAAAATTTGTATTGTTTTAATAGGGATGAAAGAGAAGTAATTTGCAGACTCAATAATGGGAAAGGTTACATTAAATTAGATGAACACTAAATAGAACACTAAATATAACACTATCGATTTTCATGTTATGGAAATCTAAAATGCTCAGAAGAATTTTATTGCTATTTGTGCAGGATATTTTACAGGTGTCCTTAGAATTGAGGTGCAATTGGTTCTTCTTTAAATAATATCAGAGAATAATGATATAAGGATTTTTATGAGTTCACTGCTATGTATGTGATCACTAAAAATATTTCTCTGTCCTCTTTGAACAAATTTCCTCTATTATCCTAAAGGTAAGGGGATTGGCAAACTTTTTACTATATAAAAGCTGTACCTAGCTATTTTTTTCTGGAGAAGTGAGAATCCCAATGGGAAAATTAGTCATGTGAATTCAACTGAAATATGCTATGTCTGTAAGTGAAGTGATCTATTCAAAATTTCCCCTTGTTTAACCAGATAGTTTGCCATGTTTGTTCTACCTGCTGCAGCAGACATTTGGTTCTTCAATAAAGTTTGGAGATGGTTTGATTGATTATATGTTATCAAGTTATATTCACTCTTAGCAAACACATATATTTTCTGTAGAATGATCAATCAGTTCCTAACATGGTTATTCATGTCTCAGCTGCAAATTAGTCCATCCATCTCTTGGTAGCCATCCTCTTCTTTTTCCTTCTACTTTTCTCAGCCTTATATACTTCTTTAAAACACTATGAGTTTGGATAATGTACCCAAACTATGAGAATCTAAAACTGGCCAATTGTATATCATCTGAGAATTCTTAATTGATTTCTTTTTATGATTCATTTGTTTGCTTTCTTAGCTATCCATGGTGTTTTCAAAATTCTTTTCTAACACTAAAGTGGAAAAAAAGTCAATATACCTATCTTGCTTCTCTCAAATCCAAGTTTGTTACATGAATATCACTAAGGAAAGACACTGCACATTTCTAATTTTTTTCAAAACTTTCAAGCTCTAGGTCACAGTATATTTTTTGATTCCTGGTTCCTGTAGAGGTAGTCCTTGCAACCATTTATTTATTGATCTTTCAAAATTACAATAGCACTGAAAAGTGACTTGTTTTTCATACTGATGACCATTGTAGCATCCCATGGTCATGTGATCCAAACTTGGCAACTGGCATATATTTATCAAAGTTGCACTGTCCTAGAGTCATGTGATCACCATTTGTAATCTTTGTGGCTTTTGACAAAGTCAATGTGGGAAGCCACATATTCACATATCAACTGCAGTGATTGACTAAACAACTGTAGCAAAAATGTAAAATGAGGCAAAATTCACTCAAAAACTGCCTTGCTTAGTAATTGAAATTTTGGACTCAGTTATAATCACAAGTCAAGAATTATATGTCTGCCTTTTTGGATCAACTATTTACTATTGAGTATTTTCACTCTTAAATTGAAAATTGATTGTTGTTCATATTGCCATTGGTTTGTTATTCTTTATATTTAATTGTAATTTTATTTGTACTTTCATTATAAGAAGTTGTAGATCAGGTTAAACTTTCAGGCTCGCACCATCAGCATAGTGCAGGTGATTGAATCCCCATAATTTTAGAGCCACACTCCTTTGCTTCCAATACAGTTTCCTTCAATATATATTCCACAAAAATGTGTAAAATATTAACTCCAAAGAAGACTTTATTAATTAATAATATTGTCAAAATATATTTCACTTTTACATAGATTTCATAATAGTTTTTTAAAATGGGAAAAGTGTAATTTGTTATATTTTTAAATGAATATGTGGTATATTTAGGTGATCAGTTTGGTAATTTAATTCTTGGAGGGGTTTCTCTGTTTCTTTTTTCAGAAAATTTAAATAAAGAGAAACAAGATGATAGAGTGAATAGAAAAAAAGAAGGAAGGAAGGAATTCAGAATTCAGTAAGTTTCTTTAACCAACCTTATCTTTTTATCAACTTTTCTTCACTTGTGTAATCTCTTCTCCAGCCAGTAGGTATCACCCTCACACTTTCCTTCCACTTTCACCACAAACTTTATAAATCCAAGTTTATTCCACAAAAGTTCATCCATTCAAAATAACAGAAGAGGAAAAATAACTCAATGTCTTAAGAAATGTTTTAAATTCCTAGAATAACCGGTCCAGTCTTTCCTTTTACTTTAAATTTTAGCTTCCCATTAATGTTTTTTTTCTTCTACTGCTTTGGATCTGTCATTGGCTCAAAATCTCTCCCACCACTATTCTTTTGGAGGCAGGAAAAAAAGTTCTCTTCCTCCGACACTATAGAGTCCCTCCTTTCCATCCGTTTTTTTGGAGAAGTTAGTTCCAAGGTAGAAATTAGAAATCTCTCACCCAGATCAAACACACTGCTGTAAAATCATTCTCTTCTTGCTTCTTTCAAACTGGTTGTCACAGCCTCAGTTCGGCTGTAATGACCAACCTCTCTCCTGCCTGTCAGAAGGGTTCCTTTGGATCACCATCCAGGTGATTTTGGCCCTGTTGGACCTCCTGGTGAGTAGATTCACAGAGCTTGGCTAACCCACATCCATACTGCAGCAATGACAACCAGAAATCTACCAATCTGATCTTTTTGTTATGTTTTTACTAAAAGCATGTTAAACAAATCCTCTTATGAATATTACTATAATGAGATTTAGAAAAAAAGGATAATGAACTTGTTAGATACTATTTCTCAAAATTTTATGTTTTTCTTTATGATTATTTTGTAAGTTTGTAATATTTGAATCAATCTTGAGATCATATTTACTTATAAATGTGAAGTACTGATATTACTTGGGAAGATGTACTAGCATACATGCATTACAATTGTAGGGAAAGGTGTCTTGACACTACATTCACATAGTAATACAAATAGCTTTTGGCTAATATATCACCCCATAGTGCTTTACAGAATTCTCTGGGTAGTTTACAATGTAAATATTATTTGCATATTGTCCTCAATAATATGGGTCCTCCTTTTTCCTACATTTGAAGGATGGAAGGTTGAGTCGACCTGGAGTACTATTAAGAATGAACTCTAGACTATGGACAGAGTTTGCCTGCAATACTGCAGTTTGACTACTGTGCCACCAGGACACATATCACAACATTAATTGAATATTAATTGAATGTTAGTTAATAGAAGGGTCTGCATAAGGGTCTTTACCTTTATCTTAATCATACTTGGTTGTTTCTATAAATTAAAATGCCATTATTCCATTACTGCTAATACTAATTAATATTTGAAATTTTGGTTGTAAGTTGTTTCCAGATTCTCATTACTTATGAAGATTACAGAAGATCAGCTTCTGGATTGGTTTAATTCCTATTGAAAACTTGTAACAGGGTCAAACTTGTGTATGTCAGCTTTCTTACTTTCTTCTTGATAGTTGAAAATAAATAGAATAGAATAACAGAGTTGAAAGGGAATTTGGAGGTCTTCTAATCCAACCCCTGCACAGATCATTTTCTTTAAAAAAAATAACTTCTGTCCAAAAAATATTGAAAAAGCAACTTTGATGTCTTTATTTCTCATGCTGAAAGTTAATGGATATAACACAGATGGAATAATGGAATATGTTATTGACATTATGAAATCCAGATGTGATGCACTGTCAGCTGTGGGTTTTAGATATGCAAGGCAAAAAGTAAACAAATATGTTAACCATGTTTTCTTGAAGAAGTAAGAAATCTGTCAATAAATACTACAGAAAAGTAAACTACTTAGATCCTGTTCAAGCCAATTTTTCTCCCTCCCCCATTTTTTTAAACAGTGACTTTAATAGATGAATTTTTTACATAAAGATTGGATTATCCATATTTATTTGATGCTTCAAAAAGTAGGCTTTATTCATAAGCATATTTCTTTGTAACTGTTATAGACAGACATACTATACAAACCTTGTTGTTTTAAGGATTGATTGCTTTGATGCAACAATGCATGCTGTCTAGAATTACTGTGGAAACTGAGGAAGCTAATAAATGAATAAGTATTTTAAAATATATAAAATGAAAATCTTAATAAAGAGGAATGGTGAACAGCTCATGTGTATTATGTTTTTCATTTAAGATTTATTAGAAATTCCACACCAATATTCATAGGAATTTTAAAACATTTTTCATATAAATTATTGAACACAATTTACAATTTTTTATTTTCATTTAATCAATGCTTTCTTCAAATAAATACATTTTTTACAGATTTTCTGTACTGTATTCCTATTAGAAATATGTAATATTCCATTCAATTGAATATTCATACAATTTAATTCTAATTTTTTATATGTTAGCTGTCTTTCATAGAATTACTGTTGTGATCATTATCTCTGACACTTTGGCATCAAGCAAAGGATAGAAACTTTTATCTAACTAACAATTATGACAAAGACAACTTAATCTTGTGATTAAGTCAAAAGACTGGAAAAAATGAGTAGTAGTCCAGCCCAACCCAGCTGGGTGCCCTTGCATCAAACTGTTTTTCTCAGTTACATCTTAAAATGTTGGCAAGAAACATCTATCGTCCAAGAGTCAGAAGTGACTCACTGCACATAACAATCTCAATCTTAACAGAGATAAATCAAATTTCAAAACTGGATTAAACTGGATTAAAAAAAAAACTTTTGAACTTTATATAATATATTAGAAACTGGAAAATTGTTGGGAAAATACTTATATTTCAATCTTCCATTATTTGAAGATGATGCACAGCTCATTCCCCTTAAAAAAGCAATAATTTCTGACCAAAAAGTCTCTAAAGAGCAACTTTGATGTCTTTGTTTCTCATGCTGTAGATTAATGGATTCAACATAGCTGGAATAATGGAATACATTATTGTTATTATGAAGTTTGGATGAGATTCACTGTCAGCTGTAGGTTTGAAGTAAGCAAGACAAGAAGTAAACAAAAATATGAAGAAAACAACCAGATGTGGTAAGCAAGTAGAAAAGGCCTTTTGCCCTCCTTCAACAGAAGGAATTCTCAGAACAGCTGAGAAGATATGCATATAAGTAACAGTGACAAAGGCAAAACAACCAGTTGCTAACATAGCAGTAAATATTTGAATTCCCATTTCAAATACATATAAATCAGAACAGGCAATCTTAAGTAAATATGGGACTTCACAGAAGAACTTGTTTATACTATTAGTGCAGAAAGGAGTCATAAAAGTGAAAAGAGTTTGCAATGAAGCATTCAGAAGGCTGGCAGTCCATACACCAGCAATCATGTTCGTACAAGCCTTCCTGTTCATCATCATTTCATAATGTAAAGGGTTACAAATGGCAATATATCGATCATAGGCCATGACAGTAAGCAGAAAACTATCACAGCTCAGGAAAAACATAAAAACATGACTTGGGCAAAACACCTAGAGTGAGAAATAGTTCTTCTAAAGATATTTGAAATTATTTATTTAATTAAAACCATTTTCTTACACTAACTTCATTGGAAGTGAGAGCCTAAAGCAAAAAAATCAAATCAAATAAAAGCTGCTGGGAAGTTAGAATTGAAGGCAAGTATATTCAAATATGTCAATGTGAAAATAATTGAGGTTAATCCTCTTTTTTAAATAGTTTCTTCCTCTTGAACAGGCATAGTTCAGGCAGTACTATACACTATAACTATCTGTTGAAATAAATTTTACCTATCATAATATACATATTAGATAGAAAAGGACTTGAGATTTTATATGAATAGCTCTGGGATTCTGTGTTCAAGATTTGTAAATACAAAATTACAATATCTACTAAATTCTTCTTTTAATTGTAATAGAAATAACTTACTTGTCTTGGGTTGCATTAACCATATTTATTATTTTGGAGCCTGTAGATGGAGAGAATTTTTTTGTTGAATTATTTTTAAGCCATCATTTACTTATTTTTTAAATATACATAAATGGCCCTAAATGAATGGTGGGATTTGAATTATGGTATTCATTACACTTGTTAATCCTTTCAATGATCTTCTCATTTACACCTTGATCTACACAATATGCTGATTGAACAAATGACTTAAAATCAAAATTTTCATTCTATTTGACAACATAATTTGAATTAAGAATTCTGTATGGTCAGCTTGTTTATCAAGTGAAAGAAAATGTTTTGAAAGAGTCAAATTTAAATACTGACAGAGCACTAGTTTTTAATGTTATATATAAAGTGAAACTGAGGCCATACTTCATAGATTACAGGAAAATAATTGAAATTAAATTACATGAGACCATGGTAATCCTTCTTAGTTAGCCAAATCTCATTAATCTGAATAATTGAAGAATGTCTGTGCAATAACTGAAGGTGGAAATGAAAGGGAGAACTGGGAAAAAATATTGTTTTCTCTGCTTGATTAATTTAGAATGTTTTAAGTTCTGGTGCTTATTTTCGCCTCTCCCCTTAAATAAAAGTTACTGAAGAATTATTTAGGCAGCCAACTATAATCTGCATTTTGCTGGAATTTTAATTGCAAAGAAAAGGGAAGACATATGAATATTTAAATGAAGAAAGGAGCAAATAATGCATAGTTCAAAATAAATATAGATAAATGACTCACCAACTTCATTCATTTTTATTCATGCAGATTTCTTTACTTTTTTCTTGTTCTCCTTCCAAAGCTAATAAAATTTTATATTATACTGTAGTTTCATGAGATTTTATCAGTTCATAGTATAAATAACCTATGGGGAGCAGGATGGATTTAAAAATAAAATAAAAGAGATAGCCCAAGTGTCTTTATTATTATAATGGGAGGGAGAAGGCTTAATGTGTAGGCTGAATAATTAAAAAGTTATGAGCAGTTAATCTGATTTTATCAGATTTATAAAAATCTATGTCTCAATTTTATAATATTTTAGTTTTAAGTTAAGGATGATATATTGTTATTTCCTTCTATCATTTATTTTGGTTTTCTGGAATAATTACTGTTATTTAATACTCAAAAAATTCATGCAGCAAACTGTACAATTGTGATTAGAAAATTAGATATTTTGAATTCTTTAAATAATGAAAGGACATGCAGCATTATTCTGATTTTTTGTGACATATTGTAAGTGATCCCTAAAAAAACTTGTCAGACTATTTTCTGTGTATTATCTTGAATATACAACATTTTGCTGAGTGACAGCTGTTCTTGGCCATGTTTTGGAGATATTGCAATCATAATGGGAATACTGATTGTGAAAAAGAAATAAAAAGAGATTACACTTTTAGGTGATGTAACATCTATCTTTCTCTTACACACACATACATTTCAAGAAATATATTGCAAAGTTTGTCCTTCATATGTCAAAATGTAAGAAAGTTGTGCAGCAAACTCACAGAAGCCACCACAACTTTCCAAAATTTCATTTCCTCAGGAATGATGGCTCCTAGATTTTGAATACATTCTGTAAATGAGCCCATTATATTAAATATATATGTTGTGAATTCCTTTCTCTGTGAGGTAACCTTAAATATGAATCATTTTGCAGACTGAATTTCTTCTTTTGGAATATGGAAAATATTGGGAATCACGTATACAAATAAACACATATTTTACTCCCAATTTATTTTAGAAATGAGTGAACAAAATGATAATGTTCCTCATAACCTTCATATTTAATAAAGTTTTATTAACAAATATTTCATTATATGACTATTAACCCATCATGCCAAAGTCTATATGTAAAAGTGGCATCACAAAGTGCTCCTGTGATGGAAGAAAAGTAGCCCAAACCTCCCTATGGGGAAAAAAAGGAAAGCATTGGTGAGAAGAGATTCAATTATAGAGTATTAGAACCAGCACTCTGCAGATTAGATATTCAATCTAAGGAAGTATGTTGCCTTCCTGGAGCAAAAATCAAAGATGTAGCTGAAAATAATCAAGCCCATGGATTATTCCCCTTTCTCATTCTTCACATAAGGATGAACAGCATAAGAATGAACCTAAAAACAATACAAAGAGTTAGGCAAGAAAGTTAAAGAGTTAGGAGTACAAGTGGTATTTTCATCTATACTTCCAATGATAGGTCAACTTCCAATAAGAGAACAAAGGTCTTTAGAAATGAACAGATGGCTCAAGAATTAATGTCAGAAAGAAAACTTTGGATTCCTAGACTATGGCCTGCATTACTTCCATGAGGATTTTTAGCTGCCCTTTACAAAAACAGGAAGAATGTTTTTTGAATATAACTGGCTTAACTTATCCTGAGGGATTTAAACTAAAAATGAGTGGGTAAGGTGATCAATATTTAAGATCTCTAGGACAATCTGTAGGATTTTTAGGACTTAATTCCAAACATAAACCCCAACATAACCAATCAGATAATGATAGGAAGAGTGGAAAATCCAGTTGCAAAGTAGAAGATAAAAAAAAACTTACCCAAGAGCCATAAAGGAGTCAAATGGCTATATACTAATGCTCAAGTCTAGGGAACAAAATGGGTGAACTTGAGGTACTAGTACATAAAGGCAGATATGATATAGTTACCATTAGTGAAACTTGATGGGATGAAACTAGTCTGGAATATAATGATAAAAGGATAGAAACTTCAAAAGAAACAGACTTAACAAAAGAAAAGGTAGAGTTGCATCATATATAAAAGATCACTACATCTCTACAGAAATGCACAAAACCAAGGATGAAAACCTCCTAAACTCCATATGGGTCAATATAAAAGAAAAAAAATTACATAGTTATAGACATTTACTATGGGCCACCCAATGAATCAGAACTTTTTGTTATAAAAAATAGCAGATGTATGTAAGAAACATACCACAGTAGTAATGGGAGGCTAACTATCCTGATATCAAATGGGAGACAAACTCTGCAAAAAGGGAGATTAAACAGACCTAGCTGATAATTTTGTCATCCAGAACAGTGGTTGCCAACCAGTGGGCCAGGGACCACTGGTGGTCTGTGAGAAAATTTTGGTGGTCCACAGAGAAATGTCACCCCCAAAGCACCCCCCAAAGCAATTAATCCAGGCTGTTTGGGAACACAAGGCTGCACCACCAACATAGCCTGTGGGAACACAAGGCTTGCATTGCTTGCATTGTGAACAACATGAGGTAGTGAGAGGAAGGGGGAAAGGGCAGAGGGGAGGAACTTGCCCTGTGTGCCTCATCTGGCCACTGGGCTGCTTTTTTCTGCTTCTTTTTTCTGCTTTTGGCTGTATGCAAGGAAAGCACCAAAAGTTTTTCTTTCTCTTCCACAAACTCCACCATAAATGAGTCTTTGGGACCCTGCAAGGCATCCTAATCCAAAAGTTTGAGCCATTCTGGTGGAGTTTAGGGGAGAGAGAGAAAGACTTCTGCTGCTTCTGCTGCTTTCCTTGCATGAAGCCAAAAGTCTCTCTCTCTCCCTCTCCCACTGAGAACGGAGCTGGAGATGGTATCCTGTGATCCCAAATAAAGAATGATTGATTGGGAAGAAAACAGGGTGGGGAATTTTCCTGCAGACTTTTTGGGGGATTTTCCAAGGGTCTCTGGTCTACGGGATTTAAAATTATGAGTTTGGTGGTCCCTGAGGTCCAAAAGGTTGGCGACCCCTGATCCAGAAGATAGAGGAGGGAAAAAGCTATACTGGACTTAATTTTTACAAATAAAGAAGAAGTGATAGGGGAAATTGAAGTTGCCAGAATTTTGGATGAGAGTGACCATATCATGCTGGAATTCAATATAATGAGCCAATAAAAGTAAATGTGCTCAGAGAATAAAAATTCTTAAAGTAGCCTCCACGAACTTGCTTAGAATTGAACTTGACTTGAAGGAGACTGCCAATATGAGTTGGACACATCAAAGAAAATGTAAGCAGACTGGTTTTAAAAATACTAGAGTGCTAGAGTAATTTGCCTGCAATAGGAGTGATGGTTTTATCAACTGTCTATTGCATGTATATTTTTCTCTTCCTGATCAAATGCAAACATAGATAGGTACACAGTTCCTAATTCTGTAAAATAAAATAATCTCTGACTAAGAAGTCTTGAAAGAGCAAGTTTGATGTCCTTGTTTTTCATGCTGTAAATCAATAGATTAGTCATGGGTGGAATAATGGAATATAGCATTGTAATTATGTAGCCAAGGTAGGATGAATTGTCAGATATGTCTCTTAGGTAAGCAAAGAAAACTGTAAACACAAATAGGGAGAAGACAATAAGATGTGGCAGACAAGTGGAGAAGGCCTTTTTCCTTCCTTGAACCAAAGGAATTCTCAGAACAGCTGAACAGACATGCACATAAGTCACAAGGACAAAAATAAACAACTGAGTGTTAACATAGTACTGAAGATTATAGCTCCAATTTCTGATGCACATATACCTGGACAGGCAATCTTAAGTAAATAAAGGAATTCACAGTAGAACTGATGAATAATATTAGAACAAAGAGGGGTAATAAAAGTGAAAATAGTATGGAGTGAAGCATTGAGAAAGCTGGCAATCCATATGCCACCAATCATTTTGGTGCAGGCTTTCCTTATCATTTCATATTGTAAAGAGTTACAAATTGCGATATACCAATCATATGCCATCACAGGTCAAGAAAAACAAAAAGAACATGAACATGACGTTACTTTAATGAACAAAGTGGGGCAGGGTGAAGATGGAGAGAAGTTCTAATATGAAGGTTCAATAATGAAAATTACATGAGCAGTAAATTTGACCTTGTTAGTATTTAAGCTTTCTTCATTATGAAATGTTTTATTTCTAAAATAAGGATGGCATGTTATCAACTCTTATTAATTTTGGTTATATGAGGTGAGAAATTCCACTTCAGCTTAATTACCTTTATTTATCACATACAAGACTTTTGTTGCTATTCATGCAATTGTCCAATTGGATTTTTCCTTAATTAATGACAATGTGCATTTCTATTCTGAATTCCGTGTGGTAAAATGAATCACCAAAAATACTTTTCAGCATTTTTCAAACTGTCTATCTAAGGTTTTAAGGAACCATATACATTTTAAAATATTTTTTCAACTAGTTTATGTGCTCAGTTAGAAATATCTTCTCTACTGATGACATTTTTTAAAAAATGACTAACCCTGATATTCCTCTTCCAAATTTTCATCACTGAGACATATTACGATTTTGCCCAATAGGGACCCATTGATTTAATGAATGAATGATTGAATGATTGATTTCTAGTCCATCACTCAGTTTAAATAAAGGGTTATACATTGATTAAAAATATAATAAGTCAAAATAACAGAATCATTAAAAAGAAAAGATGTCTAAACAAAAAAAAATCAGAATGACAATGAAAGTAACTCATAGATAGTATATACCACACCTTTCATCAATATAGCAAGATCAGAGAAGACTACTGGGCCTCTTTAGATGACAGTGATTGATAAATGGGATCATAAACATGACTATACTGTTAGAAATGAATAGACAAACCTAAATCCTAGTTGTTATATCTATAGTTCATGTACCAAAGCTGCTACCAGAGCATTCTCATAAAATATTCATAATATCTTTGCCACTTCATTCTGGACTACCTCAAATCTCTGAGTGGTTTTTAAAAGTAGCAACATATATTTCAGTACCAAGAGAAAAAGTTACTGAGGCATATCTTTTAGTTTACAGGTTCAACAGATTATAATTTATAGAAACAGATATTTTACAGCATCTGATGTAGTTATTGTTGTGAAAGATTTTTTAGTGGATGAAATTAAGATGCCACATAAATTTTCCATTTGAAAAAGATTTCCAAAGACACAATATACCCTCAATTCTATGGGTTTTTAGCTTATAAATTGAAAAAGATGTAGTTGTTAATGAAAGACAAAAAATAGTATCCCTATATTTCATTTTTCATGTTACATATATTTTGAGCAATATACAATTCAATAAAATCCTGCTTCCTGGACATTTTGAAATTAATTGCACCATCTAGTGATAAAAATATAATAGAATGGATGAGTCTCCTGACACTATTACATTTATTGGAAAACTATGAAAATGAACCTTTTTTTTTTCTCATGCCCCCAAATGACAACATGGCATAATGCAGACCTTAGTATTGATTAATAAAACCTGTTATATCTGAAATTATATTTATATTGTGATTTTTATTTTAGAGCAATTATTGATATTTCAAAAAAAGTTTCAGTCTTTCCTATGCTAAAGGCTAAATGTCATTATTATTTTGCTTGTTTCTACTTGCTGGAAATAATTATAACCATTGACATTTACAGCTGTATAGAGAAACACAAATTATTTTAAAAAATGTGAGATCCATGAATTATTTATTATAAATACTTGTTAAAAATTTCAATATATCTTAGACTAGTTCTGACAGTGAACTCTATAGCATCAATATAGTATAGGAATCAGTAAACAATTAATACAATTAACATATAAGCACATTCCATCTCTTAAAACTATTTTGTTCTAGTAAGAAAGAGTTGCCTTTATTCTTCATTTGATATATATTTATATTTGCAGACATTATATTAAGATTTGGATGAAACTACCTGTATATGACATGGAAAAATGAAGAAAAGATGTTGGCAAGCCACTTTTGTAAATGTTGCCAAGAAGCCTGACTCAGTGGACCATAACACTATCAGTACATATATGAAATCAAGCTCAAGAATGAATAAAATAAATGTTCTAACCTAACATATATTGTCTGCAATTAAGGGAATGGATATATAAGTTTTATATCATATATCTAATTTTCTCTTTACTGATTAAATGAAAACTGAGCTCAGTACACAATTCACATTTCTTTAAACTGCAGTGATATGTGAGCATAAAGTCTTGAAAAAGCAACTTTGATGTCCTTATTTCTCATACAGTAGATTAACGGATTCATCATGGGTGGAACAATGGAATACATTATTGTAATTATGAAATCAAGATGGGGTGGACTGTCAGATATGATTCTTAGATAAGCAAAACTAGCAGTAAAGATAAATATGGAGAAAACAATAATGTGTGGTAGGCAAGTAGAGAAGGCTTTTGTTCTTCCTTCAGTTGAAGGAATTCTCAGAATGGCAGAGAAGATATGCACATAAGTCAGAAGTACAAAAACAAAACAACCCAGTACTAATGTACCAGTGAAGATCATAACTCCAATTTCATATACATATGAACGAGAACAAGCAAGCTTAAGTAAATAAGGGATTTCACAGTAAAACTGATTAATAATCTTAGAACAGAAAGGAGTAAGAAAAGTGACAGTACTGTTTAATGAAGCATTGAGAAAGCTACCTATCCATACACTGCCAATCATTTTGGTACAGGCCTTCCTATTCATTATCATTTCATATTGTAAAGGGTTACAAATGGCAATATATCGATCATATGCCATCACAGTTAGTAGGTATACATCACAGGTCAAGAAAAACAAAAAGAACATGACTTGGGCAACACATCCAGCATGAGAAATAGTCCTAATATTCACAAGGGAATTAAAAACAGCTTTGGGGATAATGACTGAAATGGAACCAACATCCTGCATAGCTAAATTCACCAGGAAGAAATACATGGGGGTGTGAAGGTGGTAGTCACAAACAACCGCAGCGATGATAAGAAGGTTCCCTGATAATGTCATTAAATACAATATCAGTAGTAAAGCTATGTGCATAACCCGTAGCTCCCAAATTTCTGAGAATCTCCAAAGAAGAAACTCAGATGTGTCATTGTCCATTCTTAATAAATACATCCCTAAAAGAAAAAGGGGAAAAAGATTTGTTAAACTATTTCTGTTCAATATCGTTTTGAGGTATCTGTGGAGCACTGTATTTCATGGACATAAGACTAAAACCTGACTTTCCAAATTTATTCAAATTTTCTAGCATCTGATTTCTATGATTATGCTTCCTTAAAGTTTAGGGTGATGGCACACATGTTTTGAATCACTAATATCATTAATATCAAATTATTTTATAGTCTTTTGTAACAACAACTCATCAGAACTGGGGGCCTAAAGAAAGCAAATATTTCTTATTTGACAGATAAAAACTGTGGGAAGTTGGATTTGAATCCAAGTATATTTAAAGATATCAATGTGACTTAACTGTGGTTACTTTCTCTCCCCCCCCTTTCTCTCTTTTAAAGAAAAAGATTCTTCATCTTTAACTGGCATGTTAATTGTCAGGTACAATATGCTACCATTGCTGGTTGAAATTAATTTAATATACCATAATACACAAGTTTAAATTGTCATATAAGACATTTTTATCTTTTACTGGCATAAGTCTAGAATTCTGTGTTACTGTTTTATAAATTCTGCCCATCTCAGAATGACTACCTCTACTAAACATTTTTCTTTAACTATTATAGAACTATGATTATTTTGGTTTGGGATTTGCCACATTTATTAATTTTAACAACTGTGGGTTGTTTTTGTTTCATTATTTTTAAAATCATAATAATAAACTTTCTTGGTAAATGATCCTTAATAAACTGAAATGTTCAAATTATGGCATTCATGTAAGAAAAATACTTTGATCCCTTGTGTTCTCTACTTTGTTCTATTCAAAATGGAGATTTTAAAAATGGCTTCAAATCAGAGCCTTCAATTCTATTTTATAACTCTTTATCTGAATTAATAATCTGAACTCTATAGGGTCACCTTGTTTAAGAAGTAAATAAAAATGTTCTCAAAGACTCCATTTTAAACAGTGACAGAACCTTAGGTTCTAAGCAAAAACCAACAACAATAATCCCAGTTTCTATACTAAAATGAGGATATAATCAAAATGGTTAAAGAAAAATAACTTGAAATTAATTTTAGTAAGCTATGGTAAATTTTCATACTCTGTATAATAAATCTGTTTGTATAATAACTGAAAATGTGACAGGCTTTGGAAGTCTGGGGAAAGGTCTTGCTCTTAGTTTTCTCAATTAACCTGAGATGTATTACATTCTAATTATATTTATTTTTCTCTCTCTTCTTAAATAAAACTTACTGAAGAATAATTTCTCTGTAGACAGCTAACTCTTACATTCCAATCTGTATTACATTGAAATCACAATTGAAAAAGGAAGGGAAGGAAATACTTATGAAAATTTAAAGAAAGAAAAAGACAAATAATGGACAAAACAAAACGAATAACTCACCATTTTAGTCCATATTTAATCATGCAGATTTCATTATATTTTTCTTATTGTCTTCCTAAGATCATAAGAAAGATGTTATGCTGTGCTGAATTTCAATGAGATTTTTTTTATCTAACTTCTCTTACTGTTTCCCCAAAGAATAAAGAAGAAGAAAAAGCATGTCGCAATTGATAGTATAAATAAGCTACTGTGGGGTGGATGGTGTTTTTTTTTAAGAAATAAAAACTGTTTAAATGATTGCCCAAGAGCCTTTATTATTATAATGGGGAATTGGGAGACTAATTTGCAAGTTCACTAATGAAAGATCTATGAGCACTAAATTAGATTTTATCATTTTTAAAGTAATGAGAATCTAAACTGTTTCAATTTCAGTTTTTTCAGTTCTTTCAGTTTTAGATTAAGGGTAACATTATCAACTACTTCTATCATTTATTTTGATTTTATGGGCTGGGAAATTCAATTTCAGCATAATTATTATTACTTAATAATCAAAGATTGTTGTTGAAGCATATTGTCCCATTTTCTTTAGAAAATAAAATACTTTGAAGTCTTTTCTAAATATCAAGAAGACTGTAATATGAATTTGATATAATTAA
>NW_020769430.1:204988-250997 GCF_900518735.1 Pseudonaja textilis
TACAGATACCATAAAGATAAATAAGGGAGTAAGACAAGGCTGCCCACAGCTCCTCTACTGTATATATTGGCAGAAGAGACTCTCTTAGTACAAATTAGGGAGAAATCAAGAGATTAGAGGACTAAAAATTAAAAAAGAGGAATATAAACTCCAGGCATTCGCCGATGATATGGCTTTTATATTAGAAGAACTGTTATATCTGGGAGGATGGTTCAAGAACGGAGGCAAGACTCAGATAGCAACAACAGCTCTTTATTGTGACTTCAGATCTGAGCAACTAAACCCAGCCGCAGCAGCCCCTTATATAGGGCTGGCTGCAGCCAGGCAGCCAATGAAGGCGATTTGAGTTTGCCGCTCTTGGCAGGGCCAATCGCGGCAGCCCGTTTACTGGCCAATCGCATCAGTCTATGGCGACCAATCACGATCGGCTTTCAGCGGGCCAATCAGATTTGCAGGCTACGAGCCTGCTAGTCCGGAACACCCCTCCCCTCTCGGTTCCGTTTAAGGGGTGGAGTAATATAGTCTCTCAGGTAAGCAGGTCTTCGCACCTGTCTGCCTGTTCCGCTTGACCCTGTTCAAACCCGGGTTCCGATGGATTGCTTGCTGGATCAAACGGGAACGGTGAACCGGTGTCATGGTCAGGGCTCTCCTCTGGTGCCTCCGGGGTGATGAAGTCCTCAGCCTCACTATTACTGTTCTGGTTCCCAGGGCTTGCTGAACCTGCCTGGATGCTGCTTCCTGGCAAAGCGTTCAACTGTCCAGTCTCAGTTGCAGCTGGTGAGTGTTGCCAACCATGGTGCGGTGATCTCGGTGATAGCTCGGAATAGACAGGTGTTGGTTCTAATTCTGAGTTCACTGCTTCCCTTCCCCCCCTAGTGTCAAAGTTAGGGTCAGGGTTGGAAGATGTGGTTAGTCTGGAGCGCAGTTGGTCAATATGGCATTTCCATGGTCTGCCATCAGTGGTGAGTAGACGGTAGGAGCAGGGGCCTGTAACTTGAGTTACCTGGGCAGGAATCTAAAGGGGATCCCCAGAAAATTTTTTTGCGAAAACAAGGTCTCCTACCTTGAAAACACAGTGCTTGCTGCTGGAACCCAGGGGCTTTTCCGGGGTGTAGGCAGGGTGCAAACGATCTAGAGGCGATCTGAGTTTCCTGGCCATCAGGTGTTCAGCTGGGCACTTGTTGGTCGTGCTGTTTGGTGTGATGTGTTGTAGGAGCAGTAGTAGTGACTTTGTTGTGGATGTTGACTTGATCCATTTTCTGCAGGGTTTTCTTTGTAAACTGAACCATTCATTCAGCCCTACCATTCGCCGCAGGATGAGCTGGCGATGTGAGTGCATGTCGGATGCCCCGTTCCGCTAAATACTGTTCAAAGGCTAAGGCAGTAAATTGGGGCCCATTGTCAGAGACCAGGACATCTGGTAACCCCTGTGTGGCAAAGAGTCTGTTCAGTTTTTTAATGATCGCCTCAGTAGTGGTTGCTTTCATCTTATTGACCTCAAGCCAGTTTGAGGGCATCAACAGTTATTAAGAAGGTGTGGCCTCTTGTAGGTCCCGCAAAGTCAATATGAATGTGAGACCAAGGACCCCTGGGTGTTTCCCATTCTGTTGGTGGGGCTTTAGGTGGCGCTGAGTGGTTCTCCTGGCATTTGTTACAAGAGGCGACCCAGGTTTCGATTTGTTTATCTATACCTGGCCACCAGGCGTAACTTCTTGCCAGCGCTTTCATACGTACGATGCCCGGGTGTCCATCGTGTAGCATTTGCAAGACCCTTTTTTGTAACTTAGTTGGTACAACAACTCGGTCTCCCCACAAAATGCACCCTTTTTGTGAAAAAAGTTCCGTTTGTCTGTTTTTAAACAGCTTAAACATTTCCTTAGTGTTGTAATCTGGCCATCTCCTCTCCACCCAGCCAAGAACTCGTGCCAAACAAGAGTCTCTTTTGGTTTCAAAGGCGATGTCTTGAGCCGTTAGTGGAGGTGATGGCATTGTCTCTATTTGCAGTACCGGGAGTGTGGGAGCTGGGTCTTCCTGTGGCTCGGGTAGCGGTGAGCGGCTCAAGGCATCTGCGTGGGGAATAGATTTCCCGGGGCGGTATTTTAATTGATAGTCGTAGGTGGCGAGAAATTCTGACCAGCATGTCATTCTCGGGGAGAGAATGTGTGGAGTAGGTTTGTCGCCCGCCAGGATCCCAAGTAGTGGCTTATGATCCGTTATAATAGAAAACGGTCTCCCATAAACATATTCATGAAATTGTTTTATTGCAGAGACAATAGCAAGGGCTTCCTTATCTAATTGGCTATAGTTTCTTTCTGTTTTTGATAGAGTTCGTGAAAAAAATGCAATTGGTGCTTCTGAGCCGTTTGGTAGGACGTGGCTCAGGGTGGCCCCTACCCCAAATGGTGAGGCATCACACATGACAGTCAAAGGTAGTGCAACGTTATACTGAATTAGTACTGCCTTTGAGGTAAGGAGGTCTTTTACTTGCTGGAAGGCGTGTTCCTCCCGAAGTCCCCAATTCCAGGATGCCCTTTTATCGAGTAGCCTATGAAGGGGCTCAGCAACAATCGCCTTCTGGGGTAGGAAGATGTTATAAAAGTTAATAAGTCCCAGGAACGCTTGGAGGTCAGTTTTGTTTTTAAGTCTTGGGGCGTTTTTGATAGCTGCCAATTTTTTTTCTGTGGGGTGGATTCCTTGCTTGTCAAGGAAGTAGCCAAGAAACTCCACCCTTTCTGTGCAAAGCTGGCACTTTTCCTTCTTAACCTTGAGGCCAGCGTTTTTGAACCTCTGGAGGACTGTTCTGAGACGTTTTTCTAATTGGTTTTTTGTGGGTGCTGCTATTAATACATCATCAAAATAGGGCATGACCCCTTTTATCCCTTGTAATAGTCTCTCCATCAGGCTTTGAAAGATGCCTGGGGCTACGCTTACACCAAACTGGAGCCCGTTGCATTTGAATCCACCATGATGTGTGACTATAGTTTGGGCTTCTGTAGTCTCGGGATCAACTGGTAGCTGTTGATACGCTTGGGACAGATCTAATTTTGCAAATATTTTGCCACCCCCAAGTGAATGCAGGAGATGTTGAACAACTGGCACTGGGTAGGCGCTCTGCTGTAGCGCGTGGTTGAGGGTGGCCTTGTAGTCACCGCAGATTCTTATGGACCCGTCAGGTTTTATGGGGGTGACAATTGGTGTCTCCCATCAGGCGTGGTCAATAGGTTCTAACACGCCTTGCGCGATTAATTTGTCCAGTTGCTCGTCAATTTTGGCTTTAAGAGCAAAGGGAACTCGGCGTGGCTTTAGACGAATGGGTGCTATGTCAGGGCGAAGATTAAATGAAATGGGGGACCCCTTGTACTTGCCTAGGCTTTCGTTGAACACTTCTCGGAAATTGTGGACGAGGGCCGCCTCCCAGTCATTGTCTTCAGTGTGATGGATGCCAGCCATTCTGATTCCTAATGGCGCGAACCACTGAAGACCCAATAGACTTGGCCGGTCTCGGTCTACGATGGTGAGTGGTAGAATTGCCTTATGTCCCTTGAACGAGACCTGCACATGGCGGGTACCTGTGACTGGAATCCGGTTGCCTTGATAGTCTTTTAATATGAGTCTCTGACTGCTGAGGTCTTGGCGTCAGATGTTGGGGATTAGCTGCTTGAGTGTTCTCCAGGATACCATGGATAGTGATGACCCAGAGTCGACTTCCATGTTGCACGGTTTGTTTTCGATCGTGACCTCTACTCGGATCTTTTTAGCGTCAAGTGATGAAGCGTGGGCGATGATGATGGTTTGATGAGCCTCCTCTCGTCTGGGGGCATTGTTAAACCTTCAGGGTCTGCTGTACCAGTTCCACTGGTTGCTAGGGCAGTCCCTCTGTGTGGTGGCTTTGCCATCGTTTCTCTTTGGGCTGCTCCCTCTCCGTCTGGGGCTGGAATTTCTCTTGTTTCTGCATACCTTCATGATGTGTCCCCGTTTCTCGCAAAAACGGCATATGGCATCCAAGAATCTGCATTCGGATTGCGGGTGGTTTCCCCCGCATCCGGCGCATTGGTAATTTGCTTTGTGACCCCGCTGGTCCCATTGCTCACGTTCTGACCAGAGCCTGTGGACTTCTTCTTCCTCGCTGTCTGAGGATGACTCGACTTCTTCATGATGGGTGGTTGATGTGTACTTGTCTGAAGGTTTCCCAGCATCGTTGGTGGGTTGGCGGTTGGTCCTGCTGGTTCGACGCATTCGTGCTGCTGATTTACGAGTGGCTTCAGCTGCTGTGGCGTCTGCTATGGCATCTGCAAGTGAGATGTCTCCCTTGGCCATAATCTTGCTCTGGACGGTTGGGTCTCTGAGGCCAAGGACGATGCGATCTCTCATGGCTTCTTCGAGGTTGGCGAAGCCACACAAACCACCCAGGTTCCTCAGGTCTGCCACAAAATCCCCAACGCTCTCACCTTCACGTTGGTCCCTCTGGTAGAACTCATGCCTGCGAATGAGAGTTGGCACGGCTGGGGCATAATGGTTGCGCAGGATGGGAGCAAGGGTGTCCCAATCCATGGTCTTAACTTCAGCTGGCTTGGCTAAGGTTTTAGCCATCTTAAAAACGGCTGGTCCACAATGGGTTAGAAAAACGGCTCGTTTCTTGCTGGGCGTGGCATCTTTGAGGTTGTTGGACTCCAGGAACATTTGAAATCTGTCCATGTATGAGTCCCAATCTTCGCTAGCTGGATCGAATGGTGCGGGTGGTATAGCGCTGCTGGCCATGTCGCCGTCGTTGCGCTCTTTCAGCCACGTGCTCCTTCGGCTAGCTCAATTTCAATAGCTTTCGTTGCCTCCGCATCCCATCCTCGTCACCAGTGTTATATCTGGGAGGATGGTTCAAGAACGGAGGCAAGACTCAGATAGCAACAACAGCTCTTTATTTGTGACTTCAGATCTGAGCAACTAAACCCAGCCGCAGCAGCCCCTTATATAGGGCTGGCTGCAGCTAGGCAGCCAATGAAGGCGATTTGAGTTTGCCGCTCTTGGCAGGGCTAATCGCGGCAGCCCGTTTACTGGCCAATCGCATCAGTCTATGGCGACCAATCACAATCGGCTTTCAGCGGGCCAATCAGATTTGCAGGCTACGAGCCTGCTAGTCCAGAACAAGAACCTTTAGAAATTAGCCCTATACTACTAAGAGAAATAGAAGAATATGGAAATATGGCAGGGTTAAAAAGTAACAAAGAAAAAACAAAAGTGTTAACAAAAAAATGTACAAAGGAGCAGAAGGAAGAACTATCAAATAAATTAGGTATGCAGGTGGTAAATAAATACTTAAATAAATAAATACAGGTGGTAAATAAAATACTTAATTATTTAATTTTGCACATCAGAACTGCGGCCAGAATAACCTGTGCACAAAACTGGAAACTGTCTTTCATTCCTTCAGAGGATATAGTAATTAAAAAAATACATGAATGTGCTGAGATGGATAGCCTAACTAAATTGTTAAAAAATAAACAAGATAGTGACTATTATGAAATATGGAACATTTGGTATGATTGGTGAAAGAAAAGGTAATATTTGATATTTGGATAAGTTATGGAAATGACAGAAGATGTGCATTTAATTATAAACTATATAGAGAAATAAAAACATTAAAAGAATGAAGGAGTTATTGTAACAAGGCAGATCACGTCAGTGATAAAGATAAAGAAAAAAAATGTAACCATTGCTCAATATAGGCTGTAAAATGTGTGTGTGTGTGTGTGTGTGTGTGTGTGTGTATACATACATACATACATACATACATACATACATACATATATATATTTGTTTTCTTAAGTTTTCGCGGGTACTTACATGTATGGCATTCGGCTTTGCTCGTGTATTTTCCCACATCATAGTAGTTGTGCTTTTAAAGTTGTAGCGACGTTTCAGCAGAATCTCATCTGCCATCATCAGGCTTCTGTATAGTGTTCATCTGTGAGTCAGGCTTTTATAGTGGTTTCAGATTTAAATTTGGGGCAGCCTATTGCTGTGCCAGAATGGTTTTTTCTTCACCCTGATTAGTTGGGAGTCTTGGTCTGTGTTTATTGATCTTGGAGTTCGCTGTGTTCTGCTTGATTGGTGTTTCTAATATCTCCTGTCTGTTTTTTGGCTCTGAGGAGATTCTGCCGAAACATTGCTACAACTTTAAAAGCACAACTACTATGACGTGGGAAAATACCTGAGCAAAGCCGAATGCTGTTTTAAATGTATATCAAATAAATACTTTTCAACTTTTTTAAAACATTGAACAGAAACATCTTTCTCTCTCTCTTTCTCGCTCTCGCTTCCCCCCCCCTCTCTTATTTCTATCTACATCTATATCAGGGGTGTCAAACTCAAGACTCACTGAACAGATCTGGCCCATGATGTGGTTAGAGCTGGCCCACTGAGCCACCATGGAAGCAACAAAGGACCACCCCAAGATGCCTCTGTCCAGCACAGGCTGATCGGGTGCTGATCTACAACACAATGGCCATCTGGACCAGGATGTAATCAGCCATGGAGCCACACTGGAGCCACTGGGGGCCTACCCCTGACCAAGCCCTCCTGCTAGGCACATGGACAAGAAGCAGTGAGCGTATGTGCGGCTGGCATCCTTGCGAACTTTCTTCCCCAGCAGGTTGGCTGTGTTCTGAATGCCTCCATTTCAACCAGGACACCAGCTCATGCATGCTTGCTGCTTCCTATGCATACGCACAGGGGGCAGGGACAAGTTGGCTGGGAAGTCCCTCGTTGGCTCTTGGGCAGGCCGTGGGTCACATCTAAGTCCAGGGACAGAAACCAATGCCATCTGTGGCCCAGGTGCACTGCTCACTTACATGCACAAGCCTTACTGTTCTCTGTGCCAGATGACGAATGAGACCCAGTTGTCCCATGGAGCATAGCTGCATGCAAATGAGGCAACTGCATGCAAATGGGGCACTTGGAGTGATCTCTGAGGCAAGACCACTGCTGCGCCTCCACTTTCTTCAGTTCAGATGCAGCCCGGGCACCCAAGCTGCTGGTAACAGTGGCAGGAGCCACATGAGCAGCCATGATCTCTAGCCAGGCAGTTCCCCCTGACCCTGTGTGGCCATTTGGATGGTGCAAAGCCTAGCCATTCTCCTCCTCCTTCTCCTCCTCCTCCTCCTCCTCCTCCTCCTCCTCAATAGTGGTGGGCTCCATGGAACAACAGGGTGTCTCATTTCTTCCCTGGCGTGGTAAACTCCAGCAGGCCTGGCAAGCTGGATAAAGTTGTGAGGGCCTGGCCCCACAGTGCCTCCTTGCTCAGTTCATGGTTTTATGTCTGCCTTCAAACATACAAAGTGAGCAGCACACCTGGGCCAAAGACATTGTTGATTCCTGCTTCTGGCCAATCCTGATTCCACAGTGGGCCTTACTGCTTGAGTGCAGGAATGAAACCTTCAATTGAGCAAGGCAGGACCATGGTGTCAGCCCCTTCTTACCAGAGGTTGTATTCAGCAAGTTCTGACCAGTTCTGGAGAACTGGTAGCAGAAATTGATCAACCATCACAGTGCAGCCATGGCTATACTTTTGTAGAGATCACCCCTACTAAATGCAAGCTAAAAGTTTCTGGGTCCCTAACTCTTTGCAAAAGAGGATGAGTGCCTGAACCTGCATGATATTATGGCATCCAGAATCATCCATTCTCAGTGTGAAAAGTATTTTCTAACCAACTCTCCTCTCCGTCCCTCAAAGGCAGAGAAACAGTGGCAGAGAGGAGATAGATGTTTGCAAGGTGAGTCCGGTATGGCAGGAATGGAGGGAGAAGCCTAATGTATCTTAGTGGCTTGGGAAGGCGTTGAGGAACTGTTCTATCACTAGATCCCCCCATGACCTTCTCCATCCTGAGATACCCTATGTGGCACATTGGTATTCTTAAATTGTGAGCTCTTGGGAAAGTACCCCCTCCTTGTGTGTTGCAAGCAGCCAATTTTTTTTGCATTTTTTTTTAATTTTACATTTTAAAAACATCTCTTTCAGTGAAGAATGTGGTTCCAGATTTTTACACTTCAATACAAACATGACCTTAGTATATATTTATCTTTCACATTCAATTCTAATTTACATTCTGTTCTATCAATTTGTTCCCCTTTAATCCATAATCAAAATTTATCATAATATAGTCACTTTATAATTATCACATTCTGGTTTAATAACAATAAACTCCTAACTACTATCACATATGGTATTCTTTCCCTCAATTGCTTTCTAACTCATTTATTATTTCAAATATATTGATCTATTCAGTTAATTATAGAAACTGACATTAGTCTTTTCATTGGAATCCTCATAATTCATTTTAACTGTGTTCTTTGTTTTATTAAGTATAATTCATTTTCCTATCATAGCTTCCAATTTTACATTTATTTCAATTATGTCCATATATAATTTAACAATAATCCTTAAAAAAGAAACCCATTAAAAAAGAAATAATAGTTCCATTAGCTTTCAAAAACTACATTCTTATATATTACAATACATTACCTTGCAGAATGCCCTTTCTTTAGTCTGTATCTACCCATTAATTTTATGTCTCCTAATTAAACAATTTATTTTCATTTTTGTTCGGATTCCATATCTCCTTATTTTCTGTTTCTTTCTCTTATTATCACTTTTTTCCTTCATTTTTTTCCTCCATTTCTTACTCCAGTTTTTACCCCCCTCCCACTTTAAAACTTTCTTTTGTAATTCCCTTTCCTGCTGTTTTCTTTTTCTTTGTTTGGCTTTCCAGACATTTCCATTTTTAATTATCTCCTCAAGCTTCCAAGTTTTAATTTCCATTCTTGTTTCTCTTCGTTTTAATGTTCGTTGTTCCATTTGTTTGTTAAATCTGGGTTCTTCTTTAATCCTCCCCTTCTGGCACTCCTTGTTTGTTCTCCAGAATCACCATTTCTATAGTTGTACAGCAATACAGCAGAATTCATTTCTTTCATGTAACATTTTCTTTATGTTTCTTAGTTCCATTTTTATTTCCAAGAAAAGTTCTGACATTTTTGTACACTTCTTTTAGATTTTCTTTATTCCTTTCTTTAATAATTAAATCCAAACCAATTGTCCAGTAATTTAATTAAACCAGTGTCTTTGATGTTTATTTCCTATGGTTAGCTTCTATAATTCCTCTTTTAAGTTTTTTCCAAAGTTATCAAATAATCCAATATCCATAAATTTGAATTTGTGCCAAAATAACCAAACAATCCCAAGGTAATTTCTACACACTTCTTTCTTTTGTCTTAATATTCTGTGTTTCACTTTTCAGGGTTTCTATTTTATTGTAACAAAGTTCCTCTTATTTTGTATCAAATTCCAATTTTGAAAGAACCAAGCATTTTTTAAAGAGTCACTGAAATTTTTCCTTTGCCATTAGGTAGCACTCTAGATTATGTCCAAGTTCCACCCTTTCTTTCCACTTTCTTTTCCCTATTTGAGACTTTTAAGTTTCAATAATTCAATGAATCCAATTATTTCTTTTTAACACTTTCAAGTTCAGTATTTAATTATGCCCATTTAAGTGCCAGAACATCCAATTTAAACAAATATTTTCTTCCTCTTTCAATTTCGCTCCTCTCAAAGTTCAAAGCTTCTTTTATTTATTTCCACATCCCCCCACCCCCCGTTTGCTGCTTTGTAGTCTTTCTTAAAAATTCCTTTATATTTTAATTCTGGGGTACCTTTATGTCCATATATTGCACCTGGTTTGCCTGGTCTTCACACTGTCCACTTCTCCATTGCTCCTGCACAATCTTATGTCACGGCTAGCCTTCCGTCTTCAGGGTAGCCATATTTGACCACTGCTACAGCCCATCTTTGAGGGGAGTATGTCTCCCAGGGAGGGGAGATGCAGCTTCCTCAACCCAACTGGTGGTTCCCACTTTTCCATCACCCCTCCAGGGGTATTGTTCCTGACAAATGCCTCTCCCACTGGCACCTCCTTACATCTCAGTCTCCAGGTGGCTCAGTCTGCATTGTTCTCACCTCCTCTCTTCTCTCCATGCTCTAGGATCAGGAGGAGGTGGTCCTTGCTCTTCATCTGAGCTGTGTCTCTCTTGCTCTTCCCTCTCTGTAAACCTTTCTAATCCTCAAAAGCCTTGCCTGGACTGACTCTGCCCTTCCCCAGTTTCCCCCAAGGCCAACAGAGCCACCCTTTCAATCTCTGTTGGCTCTTGTTCCAGCTCATCTTTCCCTGCAGATTCAGACTCTGATGGGTTTGACACCCCTGATCTATATCTATTTTAGATCAATTAACGGATATTAAAAAAAAGTTTCAATCTTTTCATAAGTTAAAAGAATGATTGTTTACTTTTTTAATTATTATCCTATGATTTAATTAATTAAATAATGACTTTCTTTAAAAAACTTATAAAAGTTTCTGGACTAGTTTGAAATGTACTTTCCTTCATATTTAGGTACTAATACAATAGATGAGATTATCTGGAGCTCCGAGTTGAACTATGGTGATCTCTGAGCCTGTTTGTTTTCTTGCAATTGTTTTTTTCTCCAGTTAGGTAATATCTTAAAATGATGTTTAATTAAAACAATATTTGCTAGATATAATTCATGCCTAAAGTGAATTGAATCAAATACTTTATTTTCTATTGATTACTGGGACCAAACTATCTCCTATTCCCTTGTTTGATAATATTTTATCTGGGTAATATAGTCTTTATTAAATCTATTTTTCATCATTGTTTTGATGGGGCACATGGTTGATGAAATAGTTTAAAATATCTTTTGATGATCTTGCATGCAATTCCCATATTATACAAAAGTGGAAAAGTATCAGTTTTGTCCACACATTTCTGCTCTAAGAAGTGCTTAAGATTCTAGCCATTGCATGTTTATATATGGATAACATTTTTGTTTTAAAATTTAATGATCCTATCTAACTTTTATACTTTATTTCAGTAGCGTTTCACATATCCTGAATAAAATTAATATGAAACATATATTTTCTAAGGATAGGTTTCCAAAGGTTGAGTTAATAAATAGGTAATGATGGAAGTTAACATCTATGCAGGAAATAGAAAAGTACAAAACTCACACTTTTTTAATATGAAATAACATCTGACCAAAATGTCTTGAAAAATTACTTATTCGGAGAGGGGAGGAGCTGGCACCGTGACGATACAGCTTGCAATCGAGCTCTAAGATTGCAGCCAATATCTTCGCCCCTGGCCGGTCCAAACGGACCTAAACTGTCCCGTAGGGATGGTTATCGTGAGGGGTATACCCTGTGGATCCCAGGGACATCTCAAAGTCCCTGGTTGACCCAGGAGAAGTCCCTTTTGCCGGTGGCGGAGAGGCAGCCCCCAAGCTGCTGAAGTTGGGGCAGCTCCGGAAAGGAAGAGGCTGAAAGTGAAAGTGTGTCGGCTGGGTGAGAAATTTTTTTTTTTTAACTTTGAGGCTTGAAATGACACTTTGATTGTAAGAAGAAATCTGTGAGATTTTTGACAAACAAACTTTGTAACACTGCCAACTAGAGGCTTGAAAATATTTCACTTGAAGTGGAGAGAACTGTGAAAGACTTCTTCTCAAGGACATTTTAACTTGATAAGATAGAGGGAAGAGCACAGTAGAATATTATTACAGGTGCTCCTCTGGATTTCTATCAACAATTAAATATCTGAGGTTTGGCTTTGAAGCTTGCGGGAAAGGGAAGAGAGTCATAACAAGAGCCTTGGACAACTAAACAGAGTGCAGTGTGTTGTTTCTTTTCTTTTAATTTTTTTTTAGTTCTGCTACCCCTCCCTGCCAGGACCACTGTAAATTTTTTACTTTAGCAATGTTTTTATTCTTACTTTTTATTTTAAAGGGGAAGCCTTAGAATTTCTCATTTTTATTTTTATTTTTTTTCTTATTTTTCTCCCTTTTTCATTGGGATTCTTGCTCTTTCTACCTATGCTCTCGGATTATTTTGGTTCCCCCTTTTTTTTTTCCTTAATTGAGATTTTTTAACTGGATTAAGGTGTGAAGAATCTGAAAAAATCTTTCTTTTGCTGTTTTTTCTTTTTTTTTATTACTATCATTATTGGGCCTTCTTCTTTTTCTTTTTTATTGTGGATCATTTTATGATTGGATTAGGGTCTGGAAGAACCTGAAGAATCTTTTCCTTTTTCTTTTTTCTTTTTTCTCCTTTACTATTGGGCTTGTTACCATTGGACATTTCCATTTTGGATTATAATTGGCTACCTCACTATTTGGATTAAAATTTGAAAGAATTTGAAGATTCTGAATCCTTTAAAATGAGTAGGAATCTCATACCTGTGGGTGCTTCTACATCTATTTCTGCCTCCCCACCATCTGGAGGACAATGTTCAATCCAGGCAATGTCAAAGCAAGACAAAGAACAAGAAAAAGTAACTTTACAGATGATTATGCAAGGAATTCAAGAACTTAAGATAAAAACAGACACCATTGAACAAAGAACAGGGAAGACTGATGAAAAAGTGGAAAATATTCAACAGATGTTGGTGAAGTATGATGAGAGACTCCAAAAAATCCAAGAAGAGGGTAAACGAAGAGAGAAGAAGATTGGAAATATTGATAGTAGATTAATAGTGGTTGAACAAGATAAAAGTGGGATGATGAAGTGGGAGATGGAGAGGTCAGAATTCTATCTTAGATTTCAAAACATAGAGGAAGAAAAAGGGCAAGATTTGGCTCTGACAATGATAGAAATTCTGGCTGATGCTTTGGAAATAACAGAGGAAAAGATGATGGATGGAGTAGATGAGATATACCGAGTTTTTACAAGATATGCGATGAGAAATAACCTACCTAGAGAAGTTCACATCAGATTCACTAAAAAATCCATTAAAACACAAATTTTACAAGCAGTAAGAGAGAAGACATTGAAATATAAAGGCAAAGAAATCCTTGTCTTAAAACAAATACCCAGAAGAGTGAGAGAGATGAGAAGAGAATATCGATTTCTGACCAAAGTGCTATTGAAGAAAGAGGTGAATTACAGATGGCTGATCCCAGAAGGACTGATGTTTACATGGCAAGAACAGAGACATAGAATTGATTCAATTGAAAAAGCAGAACTGTTCTACGCAGAATTTTTTGGAAGGAAGGAGGAAGAGGGAGAAAAAGATGTTCCATTAATTGAATCCCAAGAGGAACAAATGGACATTGAAAAAGAAGAAGGCGTAGTAGGTGGACAGGCGGATATCAAAGACCAACATGAACCAAGATGTACGAGAGCTGCCAAACCTAAATATAAAATATCATCATGGAAGAGGAAAAACTGATTGCAATGAATATAAATGGACTGAATTCAGCTGCTAAGAGAAGGAAGATCTTCCATAAATTAGGGAAATTAAAGTTTGACATAATTTGTTTACAAGAAGTACACATTAAAAAACAACATGAACAATTGTTAGTACAGCCAAAATTAGGGAAAATATTTACTTCTTTGACCCAATGTAAGAAAAGAGGAGTGGTTTTATATATTAAAGAGGCCACCCCAGCAAAATTGATTTACACTGATGAAGATGGAAGAATACTAATGGTGGAAATAATGGATAATAATATAAAAATACTCTTGACTTCAATCTATGCTCCGAATGACAAACAAGAAGAATTCTACAAAAAGCTCCGAAGCTATTGGAAAAGATAGAGACATATGGCGAGGTGGCTGGTTTGAAAATAAATAAAGTTAAAACAAAGATTTTGTCAAAGAACATGTTACTAAGACAAAGAGAAGAATTGGCAGAACTGTTGAAAATCCAAGTTATGAACAAGGTTAAGTATTGGGGGATATATTTGACAACAAGATGTAGTACATTAAAAGAGAATAATTATATTAAACTTAAACAACAGATAGCCCTAGATTTGAAGAAATGGGAAAATTTACAACTGTCATTAATAGGTAGGATTTCAACAATCAAGATGAATATTCTACCCAGAATCTTATTTTTGTTTCAAACAATACCAATTAGGCTCGGAAAAGACTATTTTGAGGACTTAAATAAAATTGTGTTGAAGTATATATGGCAAGGTAAGAAAGCGAGGATAAAGCTAAAGCTCTTGCAAGATGCTAGAACTAGAGGAGGTTTTGGCCTGCCTAATTGGGAGCTCTACTACCAAGCTGTAAACTTGATGTGGGTTAAGGAATGGGTAACATTAAGAAAGACTAGATTGTTGACATTAGAAGGTCATAATTTGTTGTTGGGTTGGCATGCTTTTTTATGGTATAAGGGAACTAAAACACAGGGTTACTTTCGAAGACATTATATATGGGAGTCTTTGTGGTTAAACTGGGAGAAGATAAAAAAACAATGCTATCTGAAAATTCCAGCTTGGTTATCGACGATAGAAGCATTTTCTTATCCTATAATCTATAAGAAGGAACAAACAGTTAGATATGGGGAATTATTAGATGAAAAGGGTGAACTTAAATCGATACAAAAACTAGAGGAACAAGGTATAAAGATGAATTGGTTTTCATATGCGCAAATACACTCAAGGTATGATGAAGATTCTAAAACAGAGGGGTTTTATGATAAACAGACTGATTTAGATAAGATCTTGACAGGTACTGATGAAAAGGTGATTAAAAAACTATATGGTTATTTATTGGGAATTAAGCTAGAGGAAGAACAAGTTAAAGAAACTATGATTGCTTGGGGGAGGAATTTTGGATATGGGATTGATTTAGAGATATGGCAGAAACTATGGTCACAAAATTATAAAATGACAGTGTCTACAGCTTATAAAGAAAATCTGTATAAGATGTTTTACAGGTGGCATTTTCCTCCAACAAGGATAGCAAGAATGTTCAAGAATAAATCCGAAAAATGCTGGAAATGTCATCAGACACCTGGCTCATACTACCATATGTGGTGGACTTGTGAGGATGCTAGAAAATACTGGACTAAAATCCGCATGTGGTTGGAAAAAATGACAAAGAAACATATAGATTTGAAACCAGAGTTTTTTTTATTGGGAGTTGTACCAGATGTATACAGTAAAGACTTGAAATATTTGATTGTAAATGTGTTAACTGCGGCTAGGATTGTATTTGCTAAAAATTGGAAAAATGAGAAAATTCCACTGCAGGAAGAAATTATTAAGAAAATAGTGGAATGTGCTGAGATGAGTAGATTGACATTTGAAATTAGAAAGCAAGAAGACAAACAATTTTACAAAATTTGGGACCTTTTCT
Source organism: Pseudonaja textilis (assembly GCF_900518735.1). The sequence goes on from NW_020769430.1 coordinate 220,186, forward strand.
ATCAATGGTTGGACGATAAAATACAATAATAGAATATTTAGAATGTTAGATAATAAGGAATATCTTTGTTTGTTTTTTTCTTTTGCTACTTGACATTACATCTATAAAGTGTTTTTTTAGGATAGAATTGGTATGATTATATGATTTGTTATAGAACAAATTACCTAAATTATAGTTAGCTCATAAAGTACGAATGAATAAAAGTATAGTCAAATGATTTTTTAAATAATGATATGAGGATATATAAGTTTGGATTGATAATAAGAGTTATTATGTAATATAACTGTAATGGAGACTACGAAATGAATGTGCAAAACTGATGAACCAACCGACACACTGTTTGTACATAAATACGGAAAAGAGCTGATGCTTTTATGTTTTGTTTGTTTATTTGTTTGTAAAAAAAACCAATAAAATTGTTTTCAAAAAAAAAAAAAGTCTTGAAAGAGCAACTTTGATGTCCTTATTTCTCAAGCTGTAAATAAATGGATTTATCATAGGTGGAAAAATAGAATATATAATACTAATTATGAAGTCAAAGTGGGAAGGACTGTCAGATATGGGCTTTAGATAAGCAAGGGAACCAGTAAAGAAAAATATGGAGAAGACAAGAAGGTGTGGCACACAAGTAGTGAAGGCTTTTTTCCTCCCTTGAACTGAAGGAATTCTCAGAACAGCACAGAAGACATGCATATATGTCACAAGAACAAAAATAAGACAACACAATACTAATGTAGCACTGAAGATTAGAGCTACAATTTCAGATACATATAAACCAGAACAGGCAAGCTTAAGTAAATATGGGACTTCACAGAAGAACTGGTTTACATTATTAGAGCAGAAAGGAGTCATAAATGTAAAAATAGTGTGTAATGAAGCATTGAGAAAGCTGGCTGTCCATATGCTGCCAATCATTTTGATGCAAGCCTTTCTGTTCATTATCATTTCATATTGTAAAGGGTTACAAATGGCAACATATCGATCATAGGCCATAACAGTAAGGAGAGAAATATCACAGCTCAGGAAAAAGAAGAGCAACATGACTTGAGCAACACATCCAAAATGAGAAATAGTCCTTGTGTTCATAAGAAAATTAAAAACAGCTTTGGGGACAATGACTGAAACTGAACCAATATCTTGCATGGCTAAATTCATCAGGAAGAAGTACATCGGAGTGTGAAGATGTGTGTCAAAAACAACAGCAGGGATGATAAAAAGGTTCCCTGTTACCGTCACTGAATATAGTATCAGTAGTAAAAATATATGCATAACCTGTAGCTCCCAATTTTTTGAGAATTCCCATAGAAGAAACTCAGATGTGTCATTATCCATTGTTAAAATGTTGTACTCTAGAAAAAAAAATGGAAAGGAATTCTTAAATATTTCCTATTTGATAAACTTTCAATGAAAATTTAGTGAAGATGACATTATTCCCCCCTCCCCCAAAATGTACTAAAACATTCTGCACAACAGTAGAAGTACTGATACAACGGAAGAGAGGATTTAGGATATATGACATTCTAGTCTGTTTATTTTCATCTCTGTGCTTAAAGAAAAATACTTGAAAAATCTTTTCTCTGTAGGCTACAATCCCTTGTAATTTCATTTGAATTTTAATTGCAAAGGAAAAATGAGTTTTACGAATATTTAAAAGAAGAACGGGTTAGGATTAAAGAATAATTCAAAGTATAAACAAGTGAATGGCTCACTATCTTGATCCACATTTAGTCTTACAGGCAGTCTTGCATATTATAGGCAGTCTTACAGGCAGTCTTGCATATTATAAATATAGCATTTCACTGAAGAACTGATTAAACATATTAGAGCAGAAAGGAAGAGTGAATGTTGCAGTAGTGTGTAACATGGCATTGAGAAAGCTGGCAAAATTCATTATGAAAAAGAATGTGGGAATGTAAAGATGGTGACTAAAGACAATAGCAAAGTCTTAAGCATTATTATATTTATTGAACTTGGAGGTATTTGGGAATGCATTTTAAATTTTAAGGTATTTATTTAGTACTCATGGGTAAGGTTCAAAATTTTGGTTTCTTTGTTGAGATGAGCAAATTTGGAAGTATCCAAATTCAGTCAAGTTTCTTCAGTTTGAAATTATTAAGTATGCATGGGAGAGTAAGTTTTGCATAAGCTGAAGCTTTTTAATCGTTTAAAGAAATCAATGACTCATTCTAATTAGTGACTTTGGTTTAGAAAGGGAATGAAAATGTCTTTTGAAAGAATGTTCATCTTGAACATTTACAAAGATTCTAAGGACATGTCAAAAATTAAAATGAGGGCATAAAGAAAAGTAAACTGAACATAGATTGCATAAAGATAGTATAAAACTCCAAACTCTGTGGATACTTAGACATTGACTTCAGTGAATTACATTCAGTCAAGACAATGGAATAAGATAAAACCCCACCTCCTCCCCATGTGCAGTTTCCTTTTTCCCCATCCTTAACAATTTAAAAACAATTTTAGGTATTGCTTATGTATTATTTTAAAATTTCATGTTGATGTATTATTGATCAGAAGCCACCAAGTCAATTATCAGCAAGATGGGCACTATATAAATTTAATAAATATACAAATAAAAGACAAGAGATGCTTTGGCTGAATAAGTTCAAAATCAAATAAGTGAATGACTCACCATCTTTTAGCCATCTTGATCTATTTTTTAAATCAGTGAGATATACTGTAGATTGTGTAACCACTGCTTATATTTTATCCAAGCACATTTCCCCAGAGACCTTTTTTTTTTTTTTACAAAACTGTCTCCATTGGGAGAAGGCACTGTAGAATAAAGAATTTTTTTACCACTTAGATTATTTCCCTACAATTGACATTGCTTTAAACTGGGATGGGGGAAGGGGAGTAAGGGAAAGGTTGGGAAAGGTTATATCAAACAAGATGAACACTAAATATAACACTGTAAATGTTCCTGTCATGAAAATCTGAAATGTTTCAAATCAGAGAATTTTTGCTGCTATTTGTGCAGGATATTTTTACAGGTGTCCTTAGAACTGAGGTGCAATGAGATCTTTTTTTAAATAATGTCTGAAATAATGATGATAAGTTCACTGCTTCATCTGTGATTTCTAAAAATATTTCTCAGTCCTCTTGAAACAATTTTCCTGTAGTATTCTGAAGATAAGGGGTTTACTATATAAAAGTTGCACCTAGCTATCTTCTGGAGAAGTGAGAAAATGAGTCATGCATATTCAAATGAAATATGCTTTGTTTGTAAATGAAGATTCAAATTTTTCCCTTTATTCTACAAGATAAAGTTTGCAATGTTTATGCTACCTGCTGCAAAATGGCAGGAAATTGTGTTGCCATTTCATCATCCTTATGTAAAAATATTGTTTTATAATTTACCTTATAGACTCAATAGAAGAATAAACTTTTATTTACTTTGATAAAGTTTGGAGTCTGATTGATTATGTGTTACCAAATTTGTATTCATTCTAGAAAACACATAGATTTTCTCTATGATGATCAATCAGTTCTTAACATGGTCCTTCAGATCTCAGCTGTAACCGAGTCTATCCATCTCTTCCTATTCTTTCAGTTTTCTCAGTCTTATATACTAGTTGAGCACTCTATGGCTTTGCATAAGATGCTCAAAATATGAGAATTTAAACCTGGTCATGTGTACTCAACTAATAATTCTTGATTGATTTTTTTTTATTATCCATTTGTTTGCTTATTTGGCTATTCAAGCTTGCAAGACGGCACCACTGATGGCTGACTCAGTTAAATTCTCTCTAATGGTTTCTTTATTCTTTATTATTCTCTGCAATTCATTATGGATTTGATACAAGACCATCTGCTAATAATTGGGCAATGTTTCTTTAAGGAACAGCTCACGCCCCCTGTCTTTGCAAATGCAGAGGAGATTCTAACTAATTTCCTGGTGCTATGGATTACAACAAACAAAGGAAAGTGGCAGTGCCAAAAAAGGAGTTGAAGTAAAAGAGCGGGAATTTTAAATTTTAACTCTCTCCCTTCAATCTTTCTGACTAATTTATGCTTACTTGGTAATAAGATGGATGAAATACTCCTTTTAAATAGATGCTATTATGATTTCTACAACTGAACACTTCTCTGTTTTACTGAAACCTGGATTAATGCAGAAATTCATGACAATAGCATATACATCCCAAGTTTTCAGATATTTAGATCATACAGAATTGAAGAGACATTAGGTAAAATGAAGGGTGGAGGATTATGTTTGTATATCAAGCTAGTCTCAAGATATAACTATAATATATAAATTACTTGGTGAAAACTTGGAGTATTTACATATTATCTGCAAGCCATTTAATTCTCCGTGTGAGTTCTCATTTCTCCTAATAGCTGTGTGTGTTCCTCCACAAGCTTGTGTAAACAAGGCATTATGAACTCTAGTGGATTAGATTATGGAAGCTGAAGCCAAATACCCAGATTCCCTTCCCATCATTTTAGGAGATTTCAACCAAGCAAACTTAAGGAAAGAGCTCCTAAAATATTTCCAACATGTCAATTGTCCCACCAGAGGCAAAAATACTTTAGACCACTGATACACAATAGTAAAAGATGCTTATAGTTCTTTACCACGAGCAGCTGTGGGACACTCTGATCACTGTATGATTCACCTTGTACCTGCCTACAGACAAAGACTTAAAACCATGATACAATAACTGTTAATGGAGATGAAATTTTTTGTTTCTTTTGTTTTTTAAAGAATAAAAAAAAAAGAAATCAACAACTAGCAGATGACCTGAATGTGTTTTACTGCAGGTTTGAAAGGAAACTATGGCCACCTATCTCCACAACCCACATCTCACACCAACAACAGCCAAGCCTCCTACAACTGACCCCAACACATTGGATTCTGGTGTTCACAGAAAAAGAAGTGCAAGATCTATTTCACAGACAAAATCCAGGAAAAGCACCATTCAAGATATCTCCTTCTTGCTTAAAAGTCTATGCTGACCAATTGACCCAAATCTTCACCTGAATCTTCAATAAATCATTAGAGATGTGCTATGTTCCTTCTGGCTTCAAATACTCTACTATCATCCCAGTGCCAAAGAAGCCCTCCCTCAGGGAACTGAATGACTACAAACCAGATGCTCTAACATCTGTTGTTATAAAAACCTTTGAAAGGTTAGTGCTGGCCCAACTGAAAACCATCACGGATCCGCTGTTAGATCCCATGCAGTTTGCATACCAAGCAAATAGATTGACAGATGATGTCGTTAATATGGCTCTGCGCTACATTCTACAATACCTTGAATTTCCAAATACCTATGCAAGGGTTCTCTTTGTAGACTTCAGTTCAGCATTCAATACCATCATTCCAGACATTCTTCTAACTAAACTAAACCAGCTAGCGGTAACTGAACACACTTGTAAGTGGATCATAAGCTTCTTAACAGACAGAAAGCAGCAGGTGAAGCTAAGCAGAATCACATTTAATACCTGTACAATTAGCACAGCCCCTCCCCCCCCCCCCCCACCCCCGGGAGCTTTCCCCACTTCTCTTCTCCCTATATACCAATGACTGCATCTCAGACAAGCTATCTGTTAAAATACTGAAGTTTGCAGATGATACAATAGTGATTGGTCTCATTCGTGACAATGACAAATCCACAAGCAGACAGGAGGTTGCCTCGTGGTGTAACTGGAACAATCTGGAACTGAACACACTCAAAACTGTGGAAATGGTGGTAGACTTTAGGAGAAACCTTCCCATACTACCACTTCTTACAATACTAGCCAACAGTACGGACCTTCAAATTTCTAGGTTCTATCATATCTCAAGACCTAAAATGGACACCTAACATCAAAAACATCATCAAAAAAGCAGAACAAAGAATGCTCTTTTTGTGCCAGCTGGATGCAGTACTCTAGGTGTGGTCTTACTAAGGCTTTATAGAGTGGTGTTAGTACTTCCCTTGATCTTGATGTATCCCTCTGTTAATACAATTTAGGATTGCATTAGCTTTTTTGGCTGCTGCTGCACACTGCTGGCTCATATTTAGCTAATTGTCCACTAAGACTCCAAGATCCCTCTCACAATTACTGCTATTGAGCCTGGTTTTACCCAGTCTATATGTGTTTTTCTTGCCTAAGTGTAGGACTTTACTTTTCTCTACATTGAATTTCATTTTGTTAGATATGGCCCAGTGTTCTAGTCTGTCAAGATCCATCTGGATCTTGAGCCTATCTTCTTGGATGTTAGCTATTCCTGCCAGCTTAGTATCATCTGCAAATTTGGTAAGTTCCCCTTCTATTCCCTCATCTAAGTCATTGATGAAGATATTGAAGAGTATTGGGCCTAAGAGGGAACCTTGTGGCACCCCACTGCTTACTTCCCTCCATGTAGACTTAGACCCATTAAGGACTACTCGTTGAGTACGGTTTGCTAGCCAGTTGCGAGTCCATCTAGTGGTGATGCTATCTATTCCACTTTTTTCTAGCTTACTAAGAAGTAGGTTGTGGTTTACTTTGTCGAATGCCTTGCTGAAATCTAAATATATTATGTCCACAGTATTTTGCTGGTCTACTAATTTAGTCATTGTATTGAAGAATGAAATGAGATTAGTTTGACATGATCTGTTCTTAACAAACCCATGCTGACTGCTAATTATTACTTTACTAGTTTATAGAAGTTGGCAGATCTGTATTTAATTATCTTTTCCAGTATCTTCCTGGGTATTGATGTTAGGCTGATTGGTCTGTAGTTTCCTGGGTCTGTTTTTTTTTTTTTTTCCTTTTTTGAAGATGGGAACCACATCAGCTCTTTTCCAGTCCTCTGGTAGTTGTCCGGTGCTCCAAGATTTTTGAAAGATATGGTGCAGTGGTTCTGAGATGACCTCTGTCAGCTCCTTTAAAACTCTGGGATGTAATCCATCAGGCCCTTGTGATTTATTTTCATCAAGATCAGACAGGTGTTCTCTTACTATTTTTTTGCTTATTTTATCTTTTATTTCTGGTCTGTCTTTTACAGTTACGTTTTGGGTGGGTTGAGCTATAGTTTCTTTTTGCGTGAAGATGGATGCAAAAAATGAGTTAAGCAGCTCGGCTTTCTCTCTGTTGCCTGTTACTTCCTTGCCATCTTCTCTCTTTAGTGGACCGATTGTTTCCTTGGTTTTTTTCTTGTTATTTATATGTTGGAAGAAACTTTTTTTTATTATCTTTTACTTTTGTTGCAAGTCTTTGTTTGTTCTGAGCCTTTACTATCCTGACTTCATCTTTGTAGATTCTGGCTATCTGCTGATATTCTGCCTTAGTTGTATGTCCTTCTTTCCATTTTTTGTACTTGTCCCTTTTTTCTTTCAATTTACCCTAGAGATCTTTGTGCAGCCATGCTGGTTTCTTCTTGGATTTCTTGTTTTTCTTTCTCAGTGGTATTGTGCTGGTCTGGGCTTCTATGATCATACTTTTTAGAGCTTCCCAAGATTCTTGAGTTGTTTTCCCCTTTAGGATTTTCATCCATGGAATTTTTCTCAAGTTCTCTCTGAGTTTATTGAAATCAGCTCTTTTAAAATCCAAGACTCTGGTGTCATTATGTTCTGCTGCTTGTGTTTGTGTTATGCTGAATTCTAGCATGACATGGTCACTCTCACCCAAGTTTCCTGCAGTTTCAACTCCCTCTATCACTTCTTCTCGTTTGTAAGAATCAAGTCCAGTATGGCTGTCCCTCTAGTTTCACCTTCTACCTTTTGGACAACAAAGTTGTCAACTAGGTTGGTTAGGAACTTATTTGATTTCTCACTTGGTGCAGAATTAGTATTCCAATTGATATCAGGATAATTGAAGTCTCCCATTACTATTGTTGTGTGTTTTCTGCATATGTTTGTTAGTTGGCTGGCAAAAGGACACCTATTTTTTCTACTTGATTGGGTGGCCTATAATATACACCTATGGCCATATCATTCTTTTTTTCTTTTATATTGACCCATATGCATTCTAGGAGGTTTTCATCTTTGGTTTCATGCATTTCTGTAGCAATATAGTGCATATACAGTGCTTTACATACAGTGCAAGTCCACCTCCTCTTTTATGGGATCTGTTTTTTATGAATAGTTTGTATCCTTCTACCAGTATGTTCCAGTCATGGGGTTCATGCCACCAAGTTTCTCTTATTCCAACTATTTTGTAAATAGTTGGACAGTGTTTAGCAGAGTGATGGCATTTGGGAAAAAAAAAACTGTCCTTGTGGCTAATTGTTCTGGTGTTATTTGATATATCATTAAATGAGTATGTGATACATTTAAGTAAGTTACATCAGTTTGGCAAATTGATTCCTGGAGGGATGTTTTTGCATCTTTATTATATATGTTCATGGGTTTACTCATGTGAATATTGCCACATTGAAGTTTGGAAGAAAAGGATAATGAACTTGTTAGATACTATTTCTTTATTTTATTTTTTTAATGGGAAAGTTTGCAGTGTTTGAATCAGTCCTGAAATCATGTTTACTTGAAAATGTAAAATGCTAATATTATTTGGGAAAATGAAGTAATATGCATGTATTACAATTGTAAGGAAAAATGGCCTGATACTACATTCACAAAGCAATATCATTTAGATTATATGTCACCCCATAGTGCTTTGCAGCCTTCTTTGGATGATTTATAATGTGAACATTATTTGCATTTTGCCCTAACAGTCTGGGTGATTATTTTACCTAACTTAGAATAATCAAAGGCTGAGTCAACCTGGAGGCCCATCAGAATCAAATTCCCAGCTGTGGGCAGAGTTTGCCTGCAATACTGCAGTTTAACCATTGCCGTATCAGTGCACACCTCACAACTTCAGTTAAATGACATATTAAACTTCTCAGTTAATACAAATATTTGCATAGTCTCTTTACTTTCATCTTAATCATAGTTGTTGTTTCTATAAATTAAAGTGCCATTCTTCCATTACTGCAAATACTAATTTTCGAAATTTTGATGTTTCCAAATTCTCATTAGAGTCTATACTAAATTTACTCAGAATATTAAATTGATGCCCAGTAATCAAATATGATTTAAAAATCTGATGATGAACAGCTGAATTAGTTTAATTTGTTATTCCTTTTAATAAATTGGAACTGGTTCAAACCCCCATATTTACCTTAACCGTATTTTCTTGAAGAAATAAGAAATCTGCCAATATATACTGTAGAAAAGTAAACTACTTAGATCCCATTCAATTCATTTTTGTTTTCCACTTTTTTAAAATCAAAGACTTTTAATAGAAGATGAAGTTTTTGCATAGAGTGGATTATTTAGGTTTATTTGAAACTTCAAAAAGTGGAACATATCTTGATTCATATTTCTTTATGTTACAGATAGATAGTTCTTACTATGTAAGCTGTATAGAATTACTTTGATGACTAAAGAAGCATATAAATGAATAAATATTCTCAGTAAAGAAGGATGGTAAGCAACTCATGTGTGTCTTCATATACATTTTAAATATTATGCAAATGGACCTTTTAAATACAATTTACAATAATTTTCCCTAAAACAAACAGATCATTTACTTCCAAATACATTTATTCAATGCTTTCTCCTAATAAATACATTATTTACAGATTTTCTGTACTGTATCTACATCGGAAATATGCAAAGTTCCATTTAATTCAATATTTGATACTAGTTAATTCTAATTTTTTATCTGTTACCTGTCTTTCTCTAAACTTATGTTGTGATACTTATCTCTGAACTTTGGCATCAGGCAAAAGAAACAAGCCTTAATCTATGTATTATGGCATAGACAACCATTATTGTCTAATGGTTAAATCAAAGGCAGGAAGAAAAAGAGTGTGGGTCCATCCTCACCTAGTCGGATATCCTTTCAGCAAATTTCTTTCAGCTATTTCATAAAATGTTGCCAAGAAAATTAGACAGTATGCCCCTATAGCCATCAAAGGTCAGAGCTAACTCAGTGTACTCAATGTATTGGAAAGTGGGAAATTGTTGGGAAAATTACTCTTGTACTTTCCCTTATTTGAAAATAAGAAGATACACAGCTCATTCACCTTAAAAAAATATTAACTTCTGACCAAAAAGTCTTGAAATAGCAACTTTGATGTCTTCGTTTCTCATGCTGTAAATAAATGGATTCAACATAGATGGAATAATGGAATACAATAATGTTATTATAAAGTTTGGATGTGATTCACTATCAGCTATAGGTTTCAAATAAGCAAGGCAACAAGTAAACAAAAATATGAAGAAAACAAACATATGTGGCAAGCAAGTAGAGAAGGCCTTTTTCCTTCCTTGAACAGAGGGAATTCTCAGAACAGCTGAGAAGACATATACATAAGTCATAATGACAAAGGCAAAGCAACCAGTTGCTAATATAGCACTGAAAATTTGAAATCCAATTTCAGATACATATAAATTAGAACAGGCAATCATAAGTAAATATGGGATTTCACAGAAGAACTGGTTTACATTATTAGAGCAGAGGGGAATCATAAAAGTGACAGTAGTGTGTAATGAAGCATTGAGAAGGCTGGCAGTCCATACACCAGCAATCATGTTGGTACAAGCCTTCCTGTTCATTATCATTTCATAATGTAAAGGGTTACAAATGGCAACGTATCGATCATAGGCCATGACAGTAAGCAGAGAAATATCACAGCTCAGGAAAAACAATAAAAACATGACTTGGGCAACACACCCAGAGTAAGAAATAGTTCTTCTATTTGTAAGAAAATTAAAAAGAGTTTTGGGGATAATGGCTGAAACTGAACCAATGTCTTGCATGGCTAAATTCATCAAAAAGAAGTACATGGGGATGTGAAGATGGTGATCACAAACAACAGCTGAGATGATGAGAAGATTCCATGTTACCGTCATTAAATAGAGTACCAGTAGCAAAGCCACATGCATAATCTGTAGCTCCCAAATCTTTGAGAATTCCCAGAGAAGAAACTCAGAAGTATCATTATCCATTCTTAAACAATATATGCTAGAAAAAAAGGAAAAAGAATTGCTAAAATATTACCTTTCAGTACAGTTCTGAATGAGTTACAGAAGGATGTTTCAGCTTTTAGTGACAATCATATTAAAAACTGACTCTAAAAATTGTTAGGACACTCCTTGGTATAATGAAATTGTGTTTTCTTAAAATTCAAGATAATTACTTTTAAAGATATTTTACTACTGTCAAATCTTATGGCTTTATAATCTTGGGTTAGAAATATTTAAATGTATTAGGTTGTTTAGCCTAACTTCATCAAAAATAGGAGCTAAAAGCAAGAAGGTTACTTTTATCAAGTCAGATAAAAAACTGTTGGAAATAGGAACTGAATATATTCAAACGTGTTAATGTGACAGAACTGAGTTTGCTCTTTCTCTTTTTCTAAGTTTATTCAACTTTAACTGGCAGAGATAAGACAGGCACAATGCACTACCATTACTTGATGAACTGAATTTAATGTACTATAACACACAATTTTAGATAGTACAGGTTTTTGAGATTTCACAGGAGTAGCTCTAGAATTGTTATAAATTTATCCTTATTCAAAATTACCATCTTGAGTAAACTCCTTTCTTTAATTCTTATAGGTGTTAGGTTGAGATTAGTCATATTTATTTATTTTGGTACCTGTGAACAAAAAGAAAGTTTTTGTTACCTTTTAAGCATAATTTTAAAGTTTCTTTTTCATGTATAAATGGCCTTATATGAACTGCAAGGTTTAAATTATGGCATTGGTTATATTTTTTAAACCTTTGAATGATCTTCTTATCTTTACCTAGTTCTATACAAAATGACGATTATGAAAATAGCTTCTAACGAGAACCCCCAATTCTATTTGACAACATAATTTGAATTAAAAATTGTTTATAAAGTGAATGAACATGTTTTCAAAGAATATATTTAAACATTGACACAAAGTGAAAAAGAAAACATATTAGATTAAAGGAAATTAATTGAAATTAAATTACATGAGATCATGGTAATTCTTCTTAGTCAGCTAAATCTCAACCACTAACCTGAAAAATTGAAGTATGTCTGTACAATATCCAAAGCAGGAAGTAAAGGGGAAACAGTGTCAAAAACTATTATTTGTTCTATTTGATTAATTTAGGTTGTTTTAAGTGCTAGTCTGTTTATTTCTATTTCTCCCCTTAAATAAAAGTTCCTGGTTTCTCCATAAACAGCTAAAACTTAAATGGTAATCTGTATTTTGTTTAAATTTTAATTGCAAAGAAAAGGAAAAACGTATGTAAAGGAAAAAAGTGAGAAATAACATATAATTCAAAATAAATAGAAGTTAATGTCTCACCATCTCTATCCATGTTTGTTCATGAATATTTCTTTATTTTTTTCTTGTTCTCTTTCCAAAGCCACCAGTAAATTTTTCTGTTGTGCTATATTTTCATGAGATTTTATTTATTCTTTCTTGCCATTTCCCCAAGGATTTAAAAAAAAATACAGTCTCAACTCATAATACTCAACCTCCTGCTCAACCTCCTGGGGTGGATTTAAAAAACAAAACAAAGGCAACAAAACTTTTTAAAAGGTGAGAGACACCCAGGTGTCTTTATTATTATAATAGAGGAGAGTGGGAATGGGGAGTGAAAAGGGCTAATTTTCAAGCACAGTCAGGAAAAAGCCAGGAACACTAAATTTGATTTCATCACTTTTTAAGCAAAAGCACTAGTACTTAGACGTATACACTGCTTCATAGTGTTTTGCAGCCCTCTCTAAGTGGTTTACAGAGTCAGCATATTGCCCCCAACAATCTGGGTCCTCATTTTACTCACCTCGGAAGGATGGAAGGCTGAGATTCCATCTGCCAAAATGCAGGCAGCTGGCTGTAAGCAGAAGTAGCCTGCAGTACTGCACTCTAACCACTGCACCACCAAAGTAATGAAAATCTAAACTGTCTCAGTTTCATAATCACTTAATTTCAGATTAAGGAAAACAATAGTACTTAGACTTTACATCACTACAATCTAAGTGATTTTCAGAGTCAGCATATTTTCCCCAACAATCTGAGTCCACATTTTATTGACCTTGAAAAGATGGAAGACTGATATGTTGTCAGTTCCTTCTGTCATTTATTTTGGTTTTATGGAATGGGAGGTTCAATTATTGTTATTTAATACTTGTTGCTATTTATGCAGCATATTGTACAGCTGTCCTTAGAAAATGAGATGTTTTGGGTTCTGCTTTAAATAATAACAGTGACATGAAGAATTATTCTGAGTTCTTTGTGATATAAATAATCCCTAAACTGTGAGGATTTGTTTGACCATCCTATATGTGTCTCGTATGTTTCTTATATTTCCTATTTTGTAACTGGGTTTTCCATCTTTCCATCACTTTCTACTTCATTGTGTTTTTCTTTTTTCTTTGTTTTTACTCCCTACTCCCTAATGTGATTGGTTATCTAGTGGTTTTTGCTTGGAATTAAGTTCTAAAATTTGTTAAGATTGGCCCCATTCCCCCCTCAATTTTAATTTAAAGCCCTTCTGATAAGATGAGCTAGTCATTTTCCAAACATATTCTTTCCAGGTCAGGTTCACTGCATTCCTTGCCAGTAATCCTCCATGTAGGTCCAACTCCATGTAGATGATGGTCTAGGTAACTGAAATTAACTTGATGACACCAGTTTTTAAGTCAGTAACTTGTTTCTAAAATTGTAACAGAGGGTTAGTGTTGCCTTAATGGATCATAACAACATCCACAGAGGTGAAATCTGTCTCATTAATGAACAAAATAAACATATTAGGGTAGAGTAAGTTGCTTACAATAGGGGTAATGATGATGTAAGTGTATATCACATGTTTAGTTTTTTCTTTCCTGATCAAATGCAAACATAGACAGATACATAATTCATACTTCTTTAAAATTAAATGACTTCTGACCAAGAAGTCTTGAAAGAGCAACTCTAATGTCCTTGTTTCTTGTACTGTAAATCAGTGGATTAGTCCTAGGTGGAATAATGGGATACATTATTATTTTTATGTAGCAAGATAGGATGGACTGTCAGATATGTCTCTTAGGTAAGCAAAGAAAGCAGTAAACAAAACACAGTGAAGACAATAAGATATGGCAGAAAAGTGAAGAAAGCCTTTTATCAAATTTTAATCCCTGTCAAGTTTTATGGCATAATGTTATAGTCTTTTCTAACAATAATTTAAAAAATATATTTCGATTCAGATGAACCTCAGGGAACAGCTAAACCTCCAAATCCCCTCAATGACTCTCAGAAAGAAGGCTAATGATCACATCACTGCAAGGAATATAAATCCTTGAATTCTCCACCATTCACTCAGAACTGAACAAGCTTCTTGGATGAATAGCAAAACACCTTCTAACAAAACAAGAAGGTCCAGTTGCCTTTTCAAATAAAACACATTTGGAACAGTTAAAAATATATTTGATAGAATGAGATCCTATTTGAGAATTTCATAAAAATGAAGACTGACTTCTGCCTTGAGTGCTCTTAGAAGTATTTTAAAGATTTAAGAATCTAATAAAAGGCAAAAGATTTATAGGATCTGAAGAGAAACCAGAGTATGTTAGAAATGTAAGCTGACACCGGGTTCATACTATGATATGTGGTGGATATGTCCAAAGGCAAAAAATATTGGACACAAATACATATACAGTTAGAAAAAATAATAAAGCAACTTATTGAGAAGCCATAGAGATAGAAAAACACCCACACAGCATGAATAAACAAGATGACACCTCCCACCTACCAGCCATTTGGAAACCTGCCCTCATGAACAGACGAGTACCTAACATGAAGAATGACACCAGACCCACACCCATGAGGGCCACACAAGATGCCACCACCACACTTCCACATAAAAAGCAGACTCACACCCACACAGAAGATGAGACATGACCACGGACCAGAAGCCGCACCACAGCTGCATCACTACCTGCTTCAAACCCCTCCTATCCATACATGAAGCGAACTGACGCCCACCATGTAGATGCAGCACGACGACGAATGCAAAGCCAAACAGTAGGATCACAGCTCACCAGCTCAAATCCCCCAGCAACTAAGACTAACCTGAGCACAACCAAGCCCCCACCTGAACAGAACACACCCCCAGTCAATCAGAACACAGCCAACCCCCCCACCCAATCAGAACACAGCCAAGCCCCCACCCAATCAAGTCACACCCCCACTAGCAGTTAAAAGGAAGAAGCAGCTGCAAGCTCAAATTACTCTGAGAAGCACAAAGCTGAAGACACAAGCCTGAAAATGATGAATGAGACTTCATCGAAACGTTGCCTAGATACTTCCAATTTTACGTGGGAGAAAACCCGAATAACCAAAGATCCACATAAAAATACCAGCGAGAACCTCAGAAAACACACACACACACACATTATAT
Source organism: Pseudonaja textilis (assembly GCF_900518735.1). The sequence continues at coordinate 235,545 of NW_020769430.1, forward strand.
GTGTGTGTTTGTGTCTGTGTCTGTGTATAAGTTTTCGTGGGTACTTACATGTATGGTATTCAGCTTTGTTCAGGTATTTTCCCACGTCATTATAGTTGTGCTTTTAAAGTTGTTCCATCCTAAGAAACCTTAGCCATCCTAAGAAACCCCAAAGATAAAATTGACCTGGAAAACCAAGGCATATATGAAGTCCCCTGTGCATCATGCCCCTGCCACATACATTGGACAGACCAATAGAAGAATAAGTACCTGCCTGGATGAACACAAAAATGCAGTAAAACAGCTGGAACACACTTCCTCACTAGTCCAACACATCAAAGCCACAGGTCATAGCATCGACTTCAATGGCACCAAAACCCTAGCCACTATAGAAAAACCCAGCTACAGAATTATCAGAGAAACCATAGAGATTGAAAAAAGACCTGAAAGCATGAATAGAAGAGATGACTCCACCAGACTGTCAATTATCTGGAAGCCTGCACTCTCAAACAAAAAAATCTCCACACCACAAGCCAGGCAAACACCTGGGCACGAACAGACTCCCCCTGATACCTCCAGCTCAAACACACTCCAACCAGGCACCCAGATGAAACCTAACTTCCTAATAAATGATAGCCATCCATTTACTCGGAGCCAAGCCACACTAAAAGCCTCCAATACAGGAAACACAATGTCGCCAGCCAATCAAGACAAAAAAAGCTACAAAACAGACAGAAAATATTAGGAACACCAATCAAGCAGAACACAGAACCAAGACCAATAAACACACACCAAGACTCCCAACCAATCAGGATGAAGAAAAAACCATTCTAGCACAGCAGTAGGCTAGCAGTAGGCTAGCACCAAATTTAAAACAGAAACGGCTGTGAAAGTCTGACTCACAGACAAACACTATACAGAAGCCTGATGATAGCAGATGAGATTCTGCAGAAATGTTGCTACAACTTTAAAAGCACAACTATAATGACATGGAAAAATACCCAAACAAAGCTGAATAGAAAATATATATAAAGAAATATAAATATGAATGTGTGTGTGTGTGTGTGTGTGTGTGTGGCATCCAGCTTTGTTTGGGTATTTTCCCACATCATTGTAGTTGTGCTTTTAAAGTTGTAGCAACGTTTTGGCAGAATCTCATCTGCCATCATCAGGCTTCTGTATTGTGTTCATCTGTGAGTCAAACTTTTACAGTTGTTTTAGTTTCAAATTTGGGGCTAGCCTACTGCTGTGCCAGAATGAAAGAACCTGGGCTTTGGGCTTTTTTTATTGTCTTTTTCTTATTTTTCTCTTTTCCTAATTGGATCATAATTGACCACACTACTAATTGGATTAAAAGAGCTTGAAGACCCTGAGTTACCTAAATGAGTAAGAAACCCATACCTTCTGGCATTTCAACTTCTGCTCCTGCTTCACCAACACCTGGAGGACAACGTTTAACCCAGATAATGTCGAAGCAAGATAAACGACAAGTGGATTTAAAGATGATTATGCAAGGAATTCAAGAACTTAAAATGAAATGGGATATCATTGAAAAGAAAATAGAAAGCATTGAACAAAGAGCAGAGAATATTGAACAAAGGACGGAGAGTATTGAACAAAGGACGGAGAGTATTGAACAAAGAATTGGGAAGACCGACGAAAAAATTGAAAATATTCAACAAATGATGGTGAAATATGATGAGACACTCCAAAAAATGGAAGAGAAAGATAAGGAAAGAGACGTGACAATTGGAAATATTGACAGAAGATTAACAATGGTTGAACAAGACAAAAGTGGGATGTTGAAGTGGGAGTTGGACAGGTCAGAATTCTATCTCAGATTTCAAAATATAGAGGAAGAAAAAGGACAAAACTTGGCTGCAATAATGATAGAAATCTTGGCTGGGGCCCTGGGAATATCAGAGGAAAAGATGATGGATGGAGTAGATGAGATATATCGAGTCTACAAGATATGCGATGAGGAACAATCTACCAAGAGAGGTTCATGTCAGATTTACAAAGAAAACTATCAAAACACAAATACTACAAGTGGCAAGAGAGAAGACGTTGAAATATAAAGACAATGAGATTGTGGTTTTAAAACAAGTACCCAGAAAAGTGAGAGAGATGAGAAGAGAATATCGATTCCTGACTAAAATGTTATTGAAAAAGGAGGTGAATTATAGATGGTTGATTCCAGAAGGATTAATGTTTACATGGCAAGAACAGAGACACAGAATTGACTCAATTGAGAAAGCAGAAATATTTTACAATCAATTTTTCGAAAAAAGAGAAATAGAAACAGAAAAAGAGATCATCTCAACTGAATCTCAAGAGGACCAAATGGAGATGGGAAAAGAAGAAGGTGCAGTAGGTGGACAAGTGGAGACCAAAGAACAACATGAAATAAGATCTATGAGAGCTGTTAGACCTAAATACAAAACATAATCATGGAGGGGAAAAAAATTGATTTCTATGAATATAAATGGACTGAACTCAGCTATCAAAAGAAGAAAAACCTTTCATAAATTAGAGAAGTTAAAATTTGATATAATTTGCTTACAAGAAGTACACATTAAAAAACAACATGAACAATTACTGGCACGACCAAAATTAGGGAAAATATTCACTTCTCGGACCCATTGTAAGAAAAGAGGAGTGGTTTTATATATTAAAGAAACTATTACAGCAAAATTGATATATACTGACAAAGAGGGAAGAGTATTAATGGTTGAAATAGTGGATAACAATACAAAAACACTCCTGGTGGCAATTTATGCCTCGAATGACAAACAAGAAGATTTTTACAAAAAATTACATATGAAAATATTGGGACTGGACTATATTAATATAGTTATGATGGGAGATTTCAATGGGATTGTAGACAATAAACTGGACTATACAGCAACAGCAACAAGACAAATAGAAAGACTCTCCCTAAATCCTTTTTCAAAATGATAGATGAATTAAACCTAAAAGATATATGGAGAGAAAGAAATGCTAAAATTCAACAATATACTTTTTACTAAAATAGACATTTATCATGATCCAGAATAGATATGATTTGGACCTCAACAGAATTAATATCTAATATCCAAGAAATAAATATCGGAAAAAAAACATGGGCAGATCATACTCCAATGACAATTAAATGGAAAGGACAAAAAAGAAGATCTAGACGGACATTAAATAATACTATTTTAAAGGAAAAAGACTTTACACAATGGATGGAGAAAGAATTGGCCTTCTTCTTTAGTGAAAATAAAAAAGAAGATACTTCAATACAGAATGTTTGGGATACAATGAAGGCATATGCGAGAGGCTTAATAATAGACTATACAAAGAAAAAGAACATTAGGAAGAGGTAAACTATCAAAGCCTTAGAAGATGACCATAAAAAACTGGAAAAAGAATTACAGAAAATGCCACAGAAAAAAGAGATTAAACTTAAAATGGACATAATTAAACATAAAATGGGTCAGATAGAGAAAGAAGAACTGGCGCAAAAAATTAGAAGTGCTAAACAGAACTATTTTGAAGATGCAAACAGGCCAGGTAGATGGTTAGTGTACAAACTGAGAAAGGAGAAAGAATCAAGGAAAATATTACAGTTAATAGACGATCAAGGCCAAATGTGCTATGGTAATAAGGAGAAAAAGGCAATTATCCGAGATTTCTATGGACAACTATATAAACAAGAGGATATTGATGAGGAAAAAGTTAAACAGTATTTACAAAATGCTAACCTACCTAAGATACCTGATGAGAGTGAAAAAATGCTAGAAAGCACTATAACAATGATGGAACTAACCGAAGCACTTAACAGACAGAATAATGGAAAAGCACCAGGTCCAGATGGGCTACCGGCAGAATTTTATAAAACATTACAAGAATCGTTGAACATTCCATTGCTAGAAGTCATGAATGAAGTTATGTCAAATAAGAAGATACCTAAAACATGGTCAGAAGCTTACATTACACTTATTCCAAAAGAAGGGGCTGATCCATTACAAATCAAGAACTATAGATCTATTTCTTTATTGAATGCAGATTATAAAATTTTTGCTTCAATTTTGGCAGAAAGGCTTAAAAGATACTTAAATAATTTTATTCATCCCGATCAGAATGGGTTCCTGCCAAAGAGACAAATTAAAGACAATATATGGGTAATTCTAGACACTTTGGAATATTATGAGGCGCACCCTGAAAAAACAAATGGCTTTGATATTCCTAGATGCCCAAAAGGCATTTGATAATGTGAACTGGAGATTTATGTTACTACTACTGGAACAGATGGGTTTTGCCAGAAAATTTATTCAAGCAATAGAAGCCATATATTATAAGCAAACAGCAAAAGTAATGTTAGAGGGAGAATTTACAGACTCTATTAACATAAGAAAAGGCACAAGACAAGGATGCCCATTATCACCTTTGTTATTTGTATTGACTTTGGAAGTGTTGAATAGAAATATTAGAGAGGACCAAAATATAAAAGGAATGAAAATCAAAAAGGAGGAATTTAAACTACAAGCCTTTGCGGATGATTTGGTTTTCATTCTGGAAGACCCTCTAGAGACAGCTTTAAAATTATTGGAAAAGTTAGAGACATACGGTTAGATGGCTGGTTTGAAAATAAATAAAGATAAAACAAAGATTCTGTCAAAGAACATGTTACTAAGACAAAGAGAAGAATTGGCACACCTGTTGAAAATCCAAGTTATGAACAAGGTTAAGTATTGGGGGATATATTTGACAACAAGATGTAGTACATTAAAAGAGAATAATTATATTAAACTCAAACAGCAGATAGCACTTGATTTGAAGAAATGGGAAAACCTACAACTGTCACTGATAGGCAGAATTTCAACAATCAAGATGAATATCCCACCCAGAATTTTATATTTGTTTCAAACAATACCAATTAGACTTGGCAAAGATTATTTTGAAGATTTAAATAAAATTGTGTTGAAGTATATATGGCAAGGTAAGAAAGTGAGAATAAAATTAAAACTTCTACAAGATGCTAGAATTAGAGGAGGATTTGGCCTTCCTAATTGGGAGTTGTATTATCAAGCTGCAAATTTGATGTGGGCTAAAGAATGGATAACATTAAGAAAGACTAGATTGTTGGCACTAGAAGGACATGATCTATTACTGGGCTGGCATGCTTTTCTGTGGTACTAGGGAACTAAATTGCAGGGCTATTTTAGAAGGCATTATATACGGGAGTCTTTATGGTTAAATAGGGAGAAAATTAAGAGACAATGTTATTTGAAAATCCCAGTTTGGTTATCAACTATTGAAGCTTTTTCTTATCCTATAATATACAAGAAGGAACAAACAGTTAGATATGGGGAAATATTGGATGAAAAGGGTGAACTTAAAACGATGCAAAACTTAGAAGAACAAGGTATAAAGATGAATTGGTTTTCATATGTGCAAATACACTCAAGGTATGTTAAAGATTCTAAAACAGAGGGATTTTATGATAAATTGACTGATTTAGATAAGATTTTGACAGGTACTGATGAAAAAGTGATTAAAAAACTATATGGTTATTTACTGGAAATTAAATTTGAGGAAGAACAAGTTAAAGAAACAATGATTGCCTGGGGGAAGAATTTTGGATATGGGATTGACTTAGAGAAATGGCAAAAATTGTGGTCTCAAAATTATAAAATGACAATGTCAACAGCATATAAAGAAAATTTGTATAAGATGTTTTACAGGTGGCATTTCCCCCCAACAAGAATAGCAAGAATGTTCAAGAATAAATCTGAAAAGTGTTGGAAATGTCATCAGATACCTGGCTCATATTACCATATGTGGTGGACTTGTGAGGACGCTAGAAAATATTGGACTAAAATTCGCATATGGTTGGAAAAAATGACAAAGAAACATATAGATTTAAAACCAGAGATTTTTTTATTGGGAATCTTACCTGATACATACAATAAAAATTTGAAATATTTGATTGTAAATGTATTAACAGCAGCTAGGATTGTATTTGCTAAAAATTGGAAGAGTGAGAAAATACCATCACAGGAAGAAATTATTAAGAAAATATTGGAATGTGCTGAAATGAGTAGATTGACATTTGAAATTAGAGAACAAGAAGATAAACAATTCTATGAAGTTTGGGACCTTTTCTATCAATGGTTGGATAATAAAATATAATAATAGAATATTTAGAACCTTAGGAAACAATGAATACATATTTCCTTTTTTTCTATGATATTATCTTTATAAAATTTTATTAAGATAGACTTGGTATGACTTTATGATTTGCTATAAAATAAATTAAGTAAACTATAGTTATCTCGCTAAACTATTAATTAATAAAATTATAGTCAAATGATTGTTTAATAATAATATCAGGCTATATAATTGTTGATTGATAATATGAGCTATTATGCAATATAACTACAATGGAGACTATGAAATGGATGCACAAAAAAAGTGATAAACCAACCGATACACTGTCTGTAAACTCATGAAGGAAAGGATGATGTTTTTATGTTTTATCTGTTTTTGTTTGTTTGTTGTTAAAATTAATAAAACTGTTTTCAAAAAAAAGAAGAAGTATATTGCTTACTTTCTGCATTTCTCTCTCTCCATGCATCTTTTAAATTAAATTCTCCTGTTATTCCAAGAAGAGTATCTTTCTAACTTTCTTCATTGTTTTCTGTGTTTTATAGTCCAACTGGTCATTAATTATTCCATTAAAATCTCCCATCATACAAGTATTAATATAGTCCAATTCAATTATTTTTATATGTAATTTTCTATAGAATTCTTCTTGTTTATCATTCAGGGCATAAATTACAATTAAAAGTGTTTTAATGCTGTTATCCATTATTTCTACAATCAAAATCCTTCCATCATCATCTGTGTAAATTAATTCAGCCAAAATTGTTTCTTTAATATGTAGTACCGCACCTCTTTTTTTAGATTGTGCCAGAGACGTAAATAATTTCCCTAGTTTTCCTTGAATTCATGTTGTTTTTTAATATGTACCACTTGTAAGCAGATTATATCAAATTTTAAGTTTTCTAAATTATGAAATACTTTCCTTCTTTTCTGTTCTCTGGGTTCACTGCCTACTGCACCTTCTCCTTTTTCTTTTTCAATTACTGCTATACACTCCTCTTGGAACTCAATTAGTGATTCTTCCTTTCTTTCTTCCTCCTCCTTTTCTCTAAAGTATTCTAAGTAGAATAGCTCAGCTTTTCCAACTGTGTCAATTCTGTATCTTTGTTCCTGCCAAGTGAACAAGAGGCCTTCTTACATCAGCCATCTGTAGTTTACTCCTCTTTTAAGTAACTCTTTAGTCAGGAAAAAATATTCTCTTCTCATCTCTCTTATTCTTCATGGTATCTGTTTCAGCACCACAATTTCTTTATCTTTATATTTTAGTGTTTTCTCTCTTGCCACCTGGAGTTTTTGTGTCTTAATAATCTTCTTAGTAAATCTAATGTGAACCTCTCTTGGTAATCTGTTCCTTGTTGCATATCTTGTGTAGACATGAAACACTTTGTCCATCCCATCCATCATCTTTTCTTTGGTTATTTCCAGTGCTTCTGGCAATTTTTCTGCCATTATTTCAGCAAGGTTTTCACCTTTTCCTTCTTCTATATTTTGAAATCTTAAATAAAATTCTGATTTGTCTAATTCCCATCCTAATGGTTCAAACTGCCCTTCTCAACATCACTCAAATGAATATCAATATCTCCAATTTTCTTATATCTTTGTATATCTTCTTCAATTTTTTTGAATCTGTCTCCATATTTCATCATCATCTGTTGAATATTTTCCACTTTTTCATCTGTCTTTTCAATTTTTTGCTCAATTTTCTGAATTCCTTGCCTAATTATCTGCAATGTCACTTCCTTCTCTTTCTCTTTTTCCTGTTGTAATATTGTCTGTATAGATCATTGTTCTCCAGATGGTGAGGGAGTTGGTAGTGAAGAAGCTGGGACTGTCATCTTTCTACTCATCTTGTAATGCTTATCTGTAAAGAAAAAGAGAGAAAAAAGAGGGGGGGGGGGAGGAAAAAAGAAAAAAAAATGAAGGCAAGCAATTGCCATTCCAAAGGAAAAATGGGGGAAAAAAAATATGCAGACACTTGTATATCTTAATCCAATTAGTTGCAATAGCAGATGTAAAAAGAAAAAAAAGAAAAAAGAAAAATATTCTGTATGTTCCTCTTAATAAACAAAAAAAAAAAACCCAAAATAAAAGGTGTACATTCTAGTTCCTGGTTTAAAAAGTTAAAATCCAATTAAAGAGAAAAAGAAAAAGCTCCACTAGTGGGGGTGGGGATAGAAAGGGAGGCAAAAGGTAAAAAGCAGTTCTAATATAAAACAAGCCTCTGCCACCAAATATCCAAGGCTCTTTGATAAATCAGCTCAGAATTTTTCAAGGTCACTTCAATTTTCTTTCTTTCAATTTCAACTCCAGACTCCAGCTATCTATTCGGAAATGAGCACCTGAATAAACAATCCACCATGCTCATCTCTATCTTTTCCAATACACAGCTCAGAGTCTTTGATTGTAACACAAACTAGTGAAAGAAAAAAGAAACAATGTATCCAAGTCTCTGGGCAGCAGTGCTACTTACTTTCCTTCAATTTCACTCCCCCCTCCTCAATCTTAAAAAAAAAAAAGGAACTAAAAAAAAAGGAACTAAAAAAAAAAGTAAAGCCTTTTCTCCCCTAGCTTTGCCCACTGCCAGAAGTTAGATACTGACAGGCTCAAGGGTAATGCAGCCTTCCATCCTTCCAAGATTGGTAAAATGAGGATCCAGATTGTTGGGGGCAATATGCTGACATTATAAACCATTCAGAGAGTGCTGTAAAGTACTACGGTGTGGTATGTAAGTCTAAGTGCTATTGCTATTGCTATTTTCATCTGCCTGCCTGCCTCCCTGCTTTGGTTTTAAGGTACCATATACATTTTTAAATATTTTTTTATGCTGACATAAACCATTCAGAGAGTGATGTAAAGTACTAAGGTGTGGTATGTAAGTCTAAGTGCTATTGCTATTGCTATTTTCATCTGCCTGCCTGCATCCCTGCTATGGTTTTAAGGTACCATATATATTTTTAAATATTTTTTTCAAAGTTCATATGCTCAGTTAAGAACAGATTAAAAATATCTTTTCTACTAATGATTTTTTTTAAATGACTAACCCTGATATTTCTCTTCCAAATTTTTATCACAGAGACATATTATGATTTTGCCCAATGGGGACCCATTGATTGATCAATTAATGAAGTGATTGAATGACTGATTTGTAGTCCATCACTCAGTTTAAATAAAAGGTTCTACATTAACTAAAATATAATAAGTCAAAATAACAGAATCATGAAAAAGAAAAGATGTCCAAACAAAGAAACAATCATAATGACAACAAAAGTAACTCATAGATAGTGTATACTACACCTTTCATCAATATCTAAGTGAATAGCAAGATCAGAGAAGATGTAACTACTGGACCTCATTAGTTGACAATGATTGATAAATGGGATTATAAACATGACTATTCTGTCAGAAATGAGAGGAAAAACAAGGCAACAGGAGAAACTTTTTTCTTGTTACAGTATTTGACAAGTTCTCTATAAAGGGGATTGTACTTGACAATCATCAGCACTATGATTGCAACCCAAATCCTAGTTATTATATCTATAGCTCATGTACCAAAGCTGCTACCAGAGCATTACCATAATTTATTCATAAATACCTTTGCCATTTCTTTCTAGACTACTTCAAATCTTTGACTGGTTTTTAAAGGTAGTATCATATAGTAATGGTATGTCTTTCAGTTATCTAGAGAAGAAGTCACCGAGGCATATATTTTAGTTTACAGGTTCAACAGATTATATAATTTATAGAAAAAGGTGTTTTTCAGCCTCTGATGTAGTTATTGTTATAAAAGATTTTTTTGGGATGAAATTAAGCTGCCATACAAAATTTCTATCTAGAAAAGATTTCCAAACACACGATATACCCCAAATTCTATGGGTTTTTAATTCAAAAATTGAAAAAGGTGTAGTTGTTAATGAAAGACCAAAAAATATGGTATTCCTATATTTCATTTTTCATGTTACATACCTTTTGAGCAATATATAAATTCTATAAAATCCTGCTTCCTGGACCTTTTGAAATTAATTGCACCATTTAGCGATAAAAATAGAATGGATAAGTCTCATGACACTATTAAATCTATTGGAAAATTATGAAAATGAACAATTTAATCTTTTTCTCATGCTCAAATGATGACATCGGATACTAACATAAATATTTGTTATTGTTAAATCAATTTGACATGCAGATTTTAGATATTAAAGTGTTAGATCGGGTAGATCAGGTTCATTGACACATGAGACTCACAGTGAACAGTCAGCTGTTTATTTTATATTTTGTTCTGAATATGCGAGCCACGTGGCTTTTCTTATAGCACTGGCCAGCGGCTCGGTAGCCAATGACAGCGCTTTGAATCTCCCGTGATAGGCTCGGCCAATCACGGTAGACCCTTAGCGCACCAATCACAGTTGTTTAGTCAGCCAATCAGGTTGTGGTCCGTGCGGACCAATCAGAGTTCAGGATCTGGAGAATGTTAATATAGAACATAAAGAATAGGACATTGAATATTCATATTTTGTATGAACATTGGAAAACTACACAGTGACTGACAGTGAACTCTATAGTAGAGTTATAGTCAGGCATGAACTCTGTAGTATCTATATAGTATAGGAATCAGTAAACAATTAATACAGTTAACATATAAGTGCTTTCCATGTCCTAAAATTATTTTCTTCTATTAAGAAAGAGTTGCATTTTTTCTTCATTTGATATATGGGGGAATGGTTATATAAGTTTTATACCATATATCTATTTTTGCCTTTCCTGATTAAATGAAAACCGAGCTCAGTACACAATTCACATTTCTTTAAACTGCAGTGATATGTCAGCATAAAGTCTTGAAAGAGCAATTTTGACGTCCTTGTTTCTCATGCTGTAGATTAATGGATTCATCATGGGTGGAACAATGGAATACATTATTGTAATTATGAAATCAAGATGGGGTGGACTGTCAGATATGACTCTTAGATAAGCAAAACTAGCAGTAAAGAAAAAAATGGAGAAAACAATAATGTGTGGTAGGCAAGTAGAGAAGGCTTTTGTTCTTCCTTCAATTGAAGGAATTCTCAGAACGGCAGAGAAGACATGCATATAAGTCAGAAGTACAAAAATAAAACAACCCAGTGCTAATGTACCAGTGAAGATCATAACTCCAATTTCATATATATATGAACTAGAACAAGCAAGCTTAAGTAAATAAGGGATTTCACAGTAAAACTGATTAATAATCTTAGAACAGAAAGGAGTAAGAAAAGTGACAGTACTGTGTAATGAAGCATTGAGAAAGCCAGCTGTCCATACACTGCCAATCATTTTGGTACAGGCCTTCCTATTCATTATCATTTCATATTGTAAAGGGTTACAAATGGCAATATACCGATCATATGCCATCACAGTTAGTAGGTATACATCACAGGTCAAGAAAAACAAAAAGAACATGACTTGGGCAACACATCCAGCATGAGAAATAGTCCTAGTATTCATAAGAGAATTAAACATAGCTTTCGGGACAATTACTGAAATGGAACCAATATCTTGCATGGCTAAATTCAACAGGAAGAAGTACATGGGAGTGTGAAGGTGCTGGTCAAACACAATAGCAGAGATGATGACAAGGTTCCCTGATAATGTCATTAAATAGAGTATCAATAGTAAAGTCATGTGCATAATTTGTAGCTCCCAAATTTCTGAGAATTTCCAGAGAAGAAAACCAGATGTATCATTATTCATTCCTAATAATGATATTTCTAGAAAGAACAAGAAAAATAATTGTTAATCATATTTTATGAAATATGAAAATATTTTTTTTCATATTTCAATACCCCATCATTAATTGGAGAGCATTGGATCAGAGCATTGGATTAGAGAAGATTAGAGTACAACTTGTTTCTTCATATTTATTAAAATATTCTGAGCAATAAAGTTTGTAATTGTGTTTGGTTAAAGTTCAAGGTTGATATTTAACAACTATCAAGTCTTATGCCTATTTTATAGTCTTGGGATTCGAGATCTATGATATTTTCTTTGGTTAACAGCATTTTTAACACTAATTTCATCAGAATTGGGAGTCTAAAGAAATCAGTTCTTTTTTATCAGATCATAGAAAAATGATTGAAAGCTAGATTAGAATATATATATGTTCAACTATGTCAATGTAACATAACTGAGGTTATTATTTCACACACTTTTGTAGTTTAACAGATAACAGGTAATCAGAGTTGGAAGGTACCTTGTAGGTCATCTAGTCCAACCCCCCACCCAAGCAGGAGACACTACACCAATTCTGGCAAATGGCTGTCCAATCTCTTCTTGAAAGTCTTAAGTGATGGTGCTCCCACAACTTCCGAGGGCAAGCTGTTCCATTGGTTGATTGTTCTCACTGTCAGAAAGTTTCTTCTTATTTCCAGGTTAAATCTCTCCTTGTTCAGTTTCCATCCATTATTCCTTGTCTGGCCTACAGGTGCTTTAGAAAATAGCTTGACCCCTTCCTCCCTGTGGCAGCCCCTCAAATATTGGAAGATCTCTATCATGTCTCCACTGGTCCTTCTCTTTACTAGACTAGCCAAGCCCAGTTCCTGCAACCGTTTGTTGTATGTTTTAGCCTCCAGTCCCCTAATCATCCTGGTTGCTCTTCTCTGTACTTTTTCTAGAGTCTCAGCATCTTTTTTATAATGTGGTGAACAAAACTGGATGCAGTAATCTAGGTGTGGTCTTACTAAGGCTTTATAGAGTGGTATTAGTACTTCCCTTAATCTTGATTGTATCCCTCTGTTAATACAATTTAGGATTGCATTAGCTTTTTTGGCTGCTGCTGCACACTGCTGGCTCAGATTTAGCTGGTTGTCCATTAGGACTCCAAGATCCCTCTCACAGTTATTGCTATTGAGCCTGGTTTCACCCAGTGTGAATGACCATCACACCTCTACCTTGTTCTATAGAAACTGAGGTTGTGAAAAATGGCTTACAATATTCTTCAAGTCATAAATTGTTGTCTCTAAGCAAAACAGTCAATTTTGCCATGTCAGCTAGCTCCACCAATTTCAAAGTCCATTCTTCCGTTTTGGGAATAAACTCTTTCCATGTCTGGACATATATTAACCTTGCAACTGATGTCATATACAACAACAAAATCTCATATTTCCTTTCCAAGAAAACATCTGCTGTCCCTAAAAGAAAAGCTTCAGGTTTCATTTTTCATTAATTTTAATTTTTTGAAAATCAAAAAATTCTTATCCTTCTTACATATCACCCAACATATTAAAAAGTACCTTCCATTACATTACATTTCCAACATTTGTTTGAAACATCCTTATTCATCTTTGATAATAGATCAAAAAGTTAAATACCATTGATACACCATTTTATCAAAAAAAAGCTTTCAAATTGTGCCTCAACTTAAATTTCAAATCTTATATTCACATTTTTCCATTGATCAAAGCTTAAAATTATAACTGAAGTTTTTAGCCTATTTAACCATACAATCTTTCACATATGCATCTTCAAGATTAAATTTTAATAATAATTTATAAACTTTGTCAAGAATGTGTTCATCATTTTTAATATATAAAGAACATTTTATCCAGTTTAAATCTTTCAGACAAATGAATATATGTAAACCAAAGGCAAGTATAGCCTTGCTTTTTCAATTCTTCGTTTATTTTGAGTCTAAAATCTATATTATTACAAAATGACAAATAAGCGTATGTCATCCATGGTTGTTTGGATATCATCTCTCTTCTTAAAAAAGTTTATTGCAGTGACACCCATAAAAGCAATTTAGGAAATAACCTTATTTTACATGTATTCTAAAAACTAGGAATGGCATATTTAACAAAATGATTCTTAAATGTTACATTAACTTTTGATTTCTCATACCATTAAAAACTGTACCATTCAAATAACAATCTTCTACTCCAATAGCAGTTTATTTTTTAAAGTTAATCAATCTTTCATCTAAACCAAACAGCATGCTGTACCTCACAGTGTAATTTCAAATTGGGCAGGAATCATACCCTTATTTCCTTAGCACCTTGAAGCAATTTATATTTAACCCTTGATTTTGTATTTTGCCACAAAAGTATCATTTTACAGTCCTTACCTTAGAAACAACTGAGAGTTTTTTGTTTTGTTTTTATTAGTACCTTTTAATATAATTTCTTCATAACTGAGAGGCCAGAACAATATAATTTATTCCCAAGTCAATAAGAAGTGCCTTGGATTTGAATCCAAGTATGTTCAACATATCAATATGACTTAATTAAGATTACTATCTCTTTCCTTCCTTCCTTCCTTCCTTCCTTCCTTCCTTCCTTCCTTCCTTCCTTCCTTCCTTCCTTCCTTCTCTCCCTCCTTCCAATTCTTCTCAAGTCAGAAAGAAGCTGTTAAAATTTGAATTTGAATTAAAGTATACTAAACCATATCAAAATGACATAATTAAGATCGTTGTCTCCCTTCCTCCCTTTCTCTCCCCTTCCCTACTCCAATCATCTATCTATACCTAACTGATACTGTTGAAGATGCTATTTTGCTTGTTTGTTGAAACAAATTCAATGTACCATAAAACACAACATTTTATATACATAGAACAGGTTTTGGTTTTTTTTCCAGAATAGCTCGATAACTGTGCATCTGAATTTAGTCAATTCAGTCTGTCTCAGAATTATAATCTCCTCTGAGCTCTGTCCTTTAATAGTTCTAGGAATATCTTATTAGTTTTTGAACGTTACATTTAATAGCAATGGAGCAGTAGATAGAGATATTTGTTTTTAAGCCGATATCTTAAAGTTTCTTCATTATTGTCCTTCATGGAACTATAGGATTTGCATTACTTTAAAAGATACTTTGAAGGACCCTCTGTTTTGTATCTTGTTCTGCACAAAATTTGTACTGGGAAGAAAATATTTAAACCTTAAAGAAACCTTAAATTTTAATTGATAATTTAATTTGAATCAAGAACTCTATCTAGTTATCTTGGTTTATAAAGTGAATAAGAATATTTCCAAATATTGGAAAGGGTTCTAAGTTTTAAGAATAGGGGGAAAGGAATTTATGAGAAATTAAAATAGAGTCACACTAAAGCTTAGAAAACACTTAAATCTTAAGCTTAAATTTCAGTCGGTTAAATTTACAACTCCATCCTGCCAAAAAAAAAAAAAATATCTTTGAATAAGTAAAAATATTTTAAATAGTAACAAGAGAAAAGTGAAACAAATTACTGTGGGGAAAGGCTTTCTTTATTTCTATTTAGCTAATTTAAGATGTATTCAATTGCTATTTATTTTAATCCCATTCCTTAAGTAAAAGTCCCTGAAGAGTCATTCCTCTATAGTA
>NW_020769430.1:251007-269619 GCF_900518735.1 Pseudonaja textilis
CATCTTCATCCATATTTATTCCAGCAGATTTCTTACCTTTTTTCCTTATTGTCTTTCTACATATATCAGTAAGATTTTATATTGTGTAGTATTTCAGTGAGAGTTTTGCTAATGTTTCTTGCCATGTCCCCCAAGTTTTTTTTTATTGTCTCCATACACAATATAAAAAAGTCACAGTGGATTGATTTTTTAAAAAAAGCAAACATAACAACAGAGATTCATTAAGTCATTGCCCAAGGGTTTGTATTACTTAAACAGTGGGGGCAGGATTAATTTGCAGGTTCAGAAACCAAAAAATAGATGGCTCTTACACTATCCATTTTTTTTAAAGAAATTTAAATAAAAAATGTATCCATTTCATAATTGTAGATATTTTTATTATGTTAAGTATAACATGTTATTGTTCCCATGTAACATGTATTTTGCTATTATTGATGAGAGGTTCAAATTCAGCATAATTACTGTTAATAATTAAAACAATTTGGTTGATATTCATTCAGCAATCAGTATAATTGTCCTTAGAAAATAGGATAGTGAGCATATCAGATTAGAAAATTCTCTATTTCTACCTACACCCAGGAGGATTTTGACTTTGATTTTGTTTTGGTAATTAGAAAGGTTTGTTGTTATAGTGTGGAAGTAAAAAGTTGAGGCTGTAATGTTATTATCTTCTACTTTGCTAAAAAGAGTTGGAAGTCAACACATTTTCTTTTTTTTCTTTCTACCCCACATTTTCCCTTCTTCCCTTTTTCCTTTCCCTAGTTTTCCATTATTTTTACTTTGATGATGATTGTTGATGATTAATTTATAACATTTCAATTTTTTTCTCACTTTGAAATGGAACATTTGTCTTCAAGCTTTCTTTTAGGTTTAGATTATGATTTACTTAAGTTGCGTTGTTGCTTTACTTACCCCCAAAATTATGAGAAATTGTGCTGCCATGTTTGTTTGCATCAAGTTAAGGACTAGATGCATGACTGTAGAAATGATCATAACACAGAGATTCTTGTAACCTACTCAATATTTGTTGACCTATAGTATAAGAAATATCCAGTTTCTGATAAGCTTTTATTTTAGCCTTTATTTAGCAATAAATAAATAAATAAATTCTGCAGGGCAGTCACCATTTATAGTTCCATTTAAGATAGATCAAAGCAATTAGGGTTGTATTTTACAACTACACCTTGTGTACTCATATATAGTACACAAAGAATATGATTTATTTTATTGATAAATTTGGATAAATCTAAGTCCCAAATATTTAAATAATGTTTACTGCTGTGGATTAACAGAGTTGGAAGAGACCTTGTAGGTCTTTTAGTCCAACTCTCCACCCAAGCAGGAAACCATACACCATTTGTGACAGATGACATTCCAGTCTCTTCTTGAATCCATTATTCCTTGTCTGGCCTACAGGTGCTTTGGAAAATAGCTTGTTCCCTTACTTTCTGTGGCAGCCCTTCAAATATTGGAACACTGCTGTCATGTCTCCCCTGGTCCTTTTCTTCACTAGACTAGTGTTGCCAAATTCCTGTATGCTTTAGCCTTTAGCCCCCTAATGTAAACTAACCAAATCCTGTTTAAGCTAAATTTACTATTTTCTCTCTGTGTGTCTCTTTTAATATAAGAAGATTAACTTTTTGCATAAAGAATGGATTGAACAGTTTATTTGATGCTTCAAAAACTGGTAACAATTTTGATTCATAAACTTCCTTTTTATGCAAGTTTTTATCTCTGATATAAAGAGAGACAATGTCTACATTGATTTTGACAGAATTTTCAGATAATTTTCCACAAAATAGGCAAATAAGTTTATTTACTTTCAAATACATTTCATCAATGCATTTTCCTAATAAATAAATAAAAAACATTGTTTTCACATGTTACACTTATTCCAATGTAGTCTACATGGGTTTGCCTTTTACAATTATCCAAAAGCTGCAACTGATCCAGAATGTAGCAGCATGCACACTTTTGGCTGGACCATGGCTCACTCAGCTGTGTGACTTCATTGACTTCTAGTTGTTTTCCAGGTACAATGGAACAGGTGCTGGTTGACAACCTCAGATAGCACCAAATCAATTGTAGTACTGTCTCTTCTTGAAGGTATCTTCCCATCCTATTAGCTTTAATGTTGCCATCTGAATGGATGCATGCTGACCTGGTTCTTCCCACCAGCATTAGATTAGGATGGGAGGGAGTAGGAGATTGAACTGTAAGAAATCTTTGGTCTGATTCCTAGGATGATGGCTATGTTTTAACTATGTTTTATGGATTGCATTGTATGAGATAGATGGTTATATAAGTACCATAAATAGGTAAATAAATTTTCCATACTATATCCATAATTTGTATTATATATTTAATTGAAGTTCCATTTAATTTAACATTTAATAACAGTTTATTATAATTTTTGTTAGCTATTATTTTCAGAGTATTGTAATAATTATTTCTGAAGCTGACATATCAGACACAATATATAAATTTAATTACTATAACAGAAAGAATATAGGCTAGTGGTTAAGACAATGGAAAAATAATCCGGGTCCTATCCAGCTGCAATTTCCTGCAGGAAACATTCTCTCTCAGTTCCTTCTCAAAATGTTTATAAGAAAATTATAGATTTGTCCTCCCAGAGTCAGAACTTTCTCAGTGCAGCACAGACACATGCGATTAGTTCGATCTTATAAAATGAATTTTCCAGCTTATTTTTTTCTTTGATATTTTGTAAGATTTTATACCCTATGTCTGTTCTTTTACTTGTCTATTAAAATTTGAAAATAGGTAAGTGAATACTTAATTCTTCTTAAACAGCAATAATATTTGAACTGAAAGTCTTGTAAGTGTGACTTTGATGTCTTTGTTTCTCAGACTATAGATTATTGGATTCAACATAGATGGAATAATTGAATACATTAATGTTATTATGAAGTCAGTGAATGATGGGTGGTCAGTGATAGGTTTTAGGTAAGCAAAAGAAGCAGTAAACACAAATAAGAAGACAAAAACATCTGGTAGGCAAGTAGAGAAAGCTTTTTTCTTTCCTTGAACAGAAGGAATTATCATAACTGCAGAGAAGGCATGTACATAAGTGACAATGACAAAAACAGAACACCAGCTGTTAGAGTAATACTAAACATTAAAACTCCAAATTTAGTTCCATATGAAACAGAACAGGCAATTTTAAGTAAATATGGGACTTCACAATAGAACTGATTAACAATATTAGAACAGAAAGAAGAAATAAAAGTGGCAATGGTATGCAAAGAAGCATTGAGAAAGCTGGCGATCCACACACTGCTAATCGTTTTGGTGCAAGCAATTCTATTCATTATCATTTCATATTGTAAAGGATTGCAAATAACAGCATATTGATCATAGGCCATGACAGCAACGAAAGGAATATCAGAGCCAAGAAAAAAGAGCAATAAGAGGAGCAATACATCCATAATAAGAAATATATCTGATATTCATAAGAGTATTAAAAACAGCTTTGGGGGTAATGACCGAAACTAAACCAATGTCTTGAAATGCTAAATTCATCAGGAAGAAGTACATGGGAGTATGAAGATGGTGGTCACAAACAACAACAGAGATGATGAGAAGGTTCCCTGTTATGGTCATTAAATATAGTATTAGTAACAAAACCATATGCAAAATCTGTAGCTCCCAAATCTTTGAGAATTCCCAGAGAAGAAACTCAGTTGTGTCATTATTCATTCTGAATAATGATATCTCTAGAAGGAAAAAAAGACCTATTGAAATATTTCCTATTCATTACTCTTTAGAATGAGCTGTAGAACAATAGGTCAGCTTTTAATGAAGATTATGTTAAAATTTATTTTCCATGTTTATGTAAAACAATCTGAGGAAGCATTATATCCTTCTGTTTGCTTAAATGTTAATGTGATGATTTTTTCAAGATTTTTACCTCTTGCAAGGGTTTTATAAAGCTTAAAATATTGATATTTTTGCTTAAAGTATTTTTTATCACTAAATTCTCCATAATTGGAAGTAAATGAAAACAAAAAATTAGGTGAAAATTGATGGAAGTTGGATTTGAATTCAAGTATATTCAACCATGTTGATATATACGATCCAATCTGGATCAGTCACCAAGATTGAAGATTATGTCTTCCAAGCTTTTGGATTCATGCTGGAGCCCATCTTCAAGGAACTTCTCCAGAGCTTCAGCAGAGTTCTCTGAAAATGGGCTCCAGTATGAGCCCATCAGCTCAGAAGACAAAACCTCTGGTCCTGGTGACTGACCCAGATTGGATCATGCAACATTATCCTGGGACATAAATATTTGCCTTCATTCGTGTTAATAAGACATAATATCAGTTCCCATTTCCCTCCCTTACTCCCTCTTGCCCTCCCTCTCTATCTCTTTCTCACTTTCTTCATCTCCAACTGACACAGTATAGGAGGATTATGTTGTGCTATGAACCTTTCTGATTATTTGTCGAAATGAATTAAATGTACATATACATTTTATATTTATTGAACATGATTTGATTTTTTAACAGAATAACTCTAAAGTTATGTATTTTATTTTTATAAAATCAGAATTGCCACCATTTTATTGTGAAGAAACATCTTATTAGTCACATTCAATTATTCTGGGAAGTGAGAATGGTTGGTTTTTTTAAGCCATCATTTTAAAATTTCTTCCTAAATGTTCCTTAGTTTACTGTAGAATTTAAATAGCACTTAGACTTATATACAGCCCCACGGTGCTCTACATAATTCTCTGGGCAGTTTATAGTATCAGCATATTGCCCCCAATAAATGGGCCCTCATTTTATTGACCTCAGAAAAATGGAACAGTGAATCAACATTGAGCCCCATCAGGATCAAACTCCATGCTGTGGTCAGAGTTTGCCTACGATACAGCATTCTAATTATTGCACCACCAGGGCTCCTAAATTATAACATTACTTTAATAAATCATTTGCAAGACCTTCTCCTCTCTAGTTTGTGATATACAAAATGGGAACTGTGGAGAATGGTTCCAAATTATAGCCTTCCATTCCACTTAGCAACTTAATTTGAATCATTACTCTGTCTAGATGATTATCTTGGTTTAGAAAGTGAGTGAAATGAATATAGATACAATTCTAGTGAAAATGAAAGTGTATTAAAAGATTAAGGAGGTAATCAGAAAAAAATAAAACATATAAAGACATAGTAAATCTATAAACTCATTCTGTAACCCAATGGATTACATTCATACCAGTGGTGGGATTCAATTTTTTTTACTCCCGGTTCTGTGGACATGGCTTGGTGGATGTGACAGAGGAAATGATACTGTAAAATCTCCAGACAGAGGTGGTATTTTCCAGTTTTCTGAAATACTCAAAAATTCCACTACCAATTCTCCAGAACTGGTCAGAACCTGCTGAATACCTCTGATTCATACCCATTCATCCATCCATCCATCCACCTTCCCAAAAAGAGAGAAAAGGGAAAAAATACAATGAAATTTGAAAGCTACTCCAGCACAGTGCCCCAAACACCACATCACAATCACACTACACAGTATTTAAAAAGTAAAATAATTAAAGTAATAATAATAATAATTAAAAACATAGTCTAAAACCTATTTAAAACATATTAAATTAGATAGTTTAAAAATGCCACTTTATACATAGAACTAAATCACAAATGTACTGTTTGATTCAAGACAATTATTGGAAAAGAAACTGCTTCTCAGTCTATTAGTCCTCATTTTAAGACACCTATAACATCTCCCTGATGGTAACAATTCAAAATATGAATGACCAGGATGAGAACAGTCTGTGGAGATTTTTTGTGCTCTAGAGAGGAGTCTGGTCTTCGCAATCTCTTCCAAAGAAGAAAGAGAGCAACCGATGATTTTTTGTACTGTGTTTATGGGGTATCATCTTATCCACTACAGAGCATCCAGCATACCACACCATTACACAGTATGCTAAAATGCTTTTGATGGTAGAATGGTAAAAAGTAACCAGCAACTTGTCACCCAGACCACTCTTTTTCAGCAGTCTCAGAAAGTGCAGGCGCTGTTGGGCCTTCTTTGCAGTGGCCATAGTGTGGACCAACCAAGTAAGGTTGTCAGAAATATGAGTTCCTAGAAATTTGAAACTACGAACTCTTTCCACACAATCTCCATTGATATATAGTGAGAGAAGCTCTGCTTTGCATTGTCTGAAGTCTATAATCAATTCTTTGGACTTTTTGATGTTCAGGGTAAGGTTATGACTCTTGCACCACAAGACCAGTCTGAGAACCTCTGACCTACAGGCCATTTCATCTTCTACTGATATGAGTCCCATCAATGTTGTGTCATCTTCAAATTTTATTATAGAGTTAGTGGGACAAGAGGAATGCAGTCATAGGTGTAGAGTGAATACAAGGGTACATAGCCCTGTGGAGAGCCACTGCTGAGAGCAAGAGTGGAGGATAAATAGCTGTCAATCCTAACAGTTTGGGGTCTGTTACTAAGAAAGTCCTTTATCCAACAGCAGATGTGA
Source organism: Pseudonaja textilis (assembly GCF_900518735.1). Next base: position 257,523 of record NW_020769430.1, read on the forward strand.
GAGGAGAGGCCCAATTCCAGCAACTTCTTAATCAGTATATCTGGAATGATGGTATTAAAAGCTGAGCAATGAAAAGCATCCTTACATAGCTCCCACTATGCTCCAGATGGTTCTGTGCAATGTGGAGAACCATGACAATAGCATCCTCTGTGGATCTGCTATTCTGATAGGCAAACTGGTGTGGGTCAAGGTTTGATGGGAGGCCATCTTGTATATATTTTAAGACCAGTCTTTCAAAACACTTCATAATTACGGGTGTGAGAGCTACTGGTCTATAGTCATTTAAAGTATCAGGAGAGGGCTTTTGGGGAACTAGAATAATAATGGAAGTTTTGAGACAAGATGGAACAATGGCTTGTGTAAGAAAAAGGTTAAAAATATTTGTAAATACACTTGCAAGCTGGTCAGCACATGCTTTGAGTACTTTCCCAGGTACCCCATCAAGTACCCCACCAGGGCCAGCAGCCTTCTTTACATTCACTGCTCTAAGCACCTGCTTCACATCGTACTCTTGTACTGTGAACAGCTGAGTAGTGGTGGTTTGTAGAGGCAGTGTGTTTGAAGACCTATTCAGTTTGAACTGGGCAAAGAAGCAGTTTAATTCTTCTGCCAGTGATGCATCCTTTTTGATTGATATGGGATTGTTGTCCCTATAATTAGTGGTGTGTTTAATTCCTTGTCAAGTCCATCATGGATCATTATTTGTGAAGTAGTCCTCAATCTTCCCTTTGTAGTCCTTTTTTGCCTCCTTGATGCCCCACCTCAGTTCTGCTCTTGCCTTGTTATACCAAATTCTGTCCTCAGATTTGAATGCCATATCACTTGTCCTGAGAAGTAATTGCACATCCTTGTTCATCCAGGGCTTCTGGTTTGGAAAAATCCGGATGCGCTTTTTCTCAGTAACCATATCCACACAGGTCAAGATGTAAAACAGTACAGTTTCTGTATATTCCTCCAAATCATCTTGTTCAAATAAATTCCAATTAGAATTTGAGAAACAATCCTGCAGCTGATCAAGTGCTCCCTCTGGCCAGAACTTGATGAGTTTGATTTCAGGCTTAGTTTTCCTTCTGAGGGGGGTTTATGCTGGTATAAGGAACAGTGATAAATGATCTGAAAGTCCCAGATGTGGAAAGGACACTGCTTTATATGCATGTTTTATATTAGAATACACATGATCAAATGTGTTATTTTCTCTGGTGTCACATGTCACTTATTGAGTAAATTCGGGAAATACAGTCTTTAAGCATTCCTTATTAAAATCACCAGTTATTATATGAGCCCCATCAGGATAAATCTTCAGTTGTTTATTTATTGTAATATGCAAATATGCAAGTGCAGTACTAATATTTACCTCAGGAGGTATGTAAACAGTTGTTAAAATCACCACTGTCAATTCTCTAGGGAGATAGCAGGGTCTGCACATGACTGTCATTATCTCTAAATCAGGAGAGCAGTATCTGTTTATAACACGGCTGTTGGTGCATCAGTTATTATGAATATATAAACAAAGTCCACCTCCTTCAGTCTTACTAGAGTCCTTATTACGGTCTGGTCGGTGGATGGTATGACATGCCAGTTTTAGTGAGGCATCGGGAATAGCTGAAAGAAGCCAACTCTCTGTAATAACTATCATATAGCAGTCCCTTATCACCTTATATTAAGTTCTAGTGCTGTTTATTTTCATCCCTCTCCTTAAATATATGTGCCTGAAGAATCATTTCTATACAAACAGTTGATGCTTATATTATAATCTGTTTTGGTAGAATTGTGTATATGTGTATATAGAGTGATGTGAGCTTGCAGCTGCTTCTTCCTTTTAACTGCTAGTGGGGGTGTGACTTGATTGGGTGGAGGCTTGGCTGTGTTCTGATTGGGTGGGGGTGTGTTCTCATTGGTAGGGGGTTTGGCTGTGTTCTGACAAAAACATTCCTGAAAACATTCTCAGAGCTGAAGAAGCTTCTTGGATGAGAAGCAAAATGTCTTCAAAGAAAAACAAGGAAGTTCAGTTGCCTCTTGAAAAAAGTACCAGAGGACAAAAAGGAGATACTTAATAAAGTAATAACTTTAAGTGAATTAAAAGAGGCAATTAAAAAACAAAAAAGCAATAAAACCCGAGGCCCAGATGGCTTCCCAAGTGAGTTATACAAAGAGATAAAAGAGGTACTAGAAAATGTGTTGCTAGAGATCTGCAATGAGGTATTACTGGAAGCTAACATTCCAGAATCATGGAAGGAAGCTTATATTTCATTAATCCCTAAAGAGGGCAAAGATGCCAATCAAATAAATAATTATATCTCTTCAATATCAATATCTCTTCTAAATTCAGACTATAAAATTTTCATCACTGTAATGAGAAAGATTAAAGAAAGTGTTCAATGACAACATTCATCCTTACCAAAACAAATTCCTTCCCATGAGACAGATTAGATATAATTTTTTAAAAATATTTGATTTGATTTGTCAATCGCTTACAAGATACAGGTATAAGAATAAATATAGTTTTAAATACATGAGATAGAAACTTATAAAAAACAATAGGACAGGGATGGTAGGCATGATTGGTGCGCTTATGCATGCCCCCTACAGGCCTCATAAGAAGGGGGTGAGATCAATAGTAGACAGTCTAAGGTTAAAGTTTTTGGGGTTTGCGTAAGAAACCATAGAGTCAGGTAAAATATTCCAAACATTGATCACTGTTGCTGAAGTCATATTTTCTGCAGTCAAGTTTGGTGCGGTTAACCTTGAGTTTGTATCTATTGTGTGCTCTTGTATTGTTATGGTTGAAGCTGAAGTATTCATTGACTGGTAGGACATTGCAATGTATGATTTTATATACTATACTTAGATCGGACTGAAGACAGAGTAGTTCTAGTTTTCTAGGTCTAGAATTTCAAGTCAGGTGGCATAAGGTATTCTGCAATGAGAAGAGTAGATCTCTTCTTGTGAAATATTTCTGAACTTTCTCAACTGTGTTAATATCAGATACGTGATGTGGGTTCCGGATTGATGAGCTGTATTCAAGTATAGGTCCAGTAAATGTTTTGTATGCTCTAGTTAGTAGTGTGATATTACCAGAGAAGAAGCTATGTAGGATTAGATTAACAACTCTTAATGCCTTTTTGGCTATGTAGTTACAGTGGGCTCTAGCACTTGGATCATTTGAGATGATAAATGGTACAGCTGGGTAGAGCACAAGAAAAAGAGTGTACAGAATAAATGAACCCAGGAAACATATTATATATAGTTGTATATATTAATGTATAAAATAATGGTTTCAAGCTTCTCTTCTATTATATAAACATTATGAAGGTTTTATTGATTAATTAATACATTTATAATCCAATAATAATAAATAACATGTGTTATTTATTAATTAATATGCTATCTATAAGAGACAAGGAATACTTGCCAATTATTATTTATTATTGTTTATTATGAACTATCAAACCTAATATCAAATGTAATAGAAAGAAATATGTTTACTGTTCTATTTATACATTTACTATTTTTTATTTCTGTATATTTGTATGTTTATATTTTTTTTAATCCTTTGTAAATAAAGTTTGTTTTAAAATTTTTAAAAAAAGAAAAGAAAAGAAAAAAATACCTTTAGGACATTCTGAAGGAATTACATAATTATGGGCATTTATTTGGGAGCGATGAAAAATAGTAGCAATATAAATACTAATATTTTTAGAATTTTACAGATTTTTTATTAAGTTTAAGGAATGAATAAATGCAATAATAAAGGCAAAGTTTTATGAAAATTGCAACTTTTTTATTTATTTACTGTTTAATTTTATTTATTTCATGTTTTAAAACCTTAAAATACTTTTTAGGAGAATGAGGGTGATACAGTAAGAAAATTGATCCTAAAAATTCAGAAGGAACATCATCATTATTATTTCAAAAATGATGATAATATTGTGCTTTTTTTATGAAGATGATTGTAATTGTGATGATTCTATAAGGTTGTTTCCTATTTTTTCTCACTTTGGAATGGACATTTTGTGTAGAATTGTTCTTTTGTCTTTTAGATTACAATTTGGCTACATAACAAAGCCCAACTTTATCAGAAATTATCCTGCTATTTTTGTTTACATCAACTTAAAGAGCTAGAATAATGGTAGCACACAGATTCTTGTAACCTATTTAATATCTGAAAAATATTTAATTTATGATACATTTCTCCTTAGCCCTCCTAATTCTTCAAGATAATATGTACATTTGTGATTGTGTGGTTGTATAAAATGTTAATTCTAGGAAATCCATGAATCCATTGTTTACCAGATACTGTTTATGTAAATAAGAAAACAAGAAATCACATTAAAATAGTGATGGTTCTTCTGAATAGGCCTGGAAATGTAGTACTCACAGTTAATTGCCTGAATAAATAATATTGCAGCTTCTCTTTATTCTTTTCTTTTCTATCCAGGAAATAATTAGTAGGGGAAAATGAATTGTGTGGGGGGGAGGGAGCAAAAAACGTCTTTATTTCCCCTTTGAATGGTATTGAATATAGTCTGTATAGCCTATATGATTTCTGAATATATTGTTTACATGAAAAACATTGGTTCCTCAATTAACTTTTAAAAAAATCAAAGAAGTAATACCTAGTTTGCTATTATTTGTTTTAAATGTTCACAAAGCATAAAAAGATGTACAGCTAAAGCTCCTAAAGAAACAGATTGAAAACAACAGAGTTGTCAATGCCTGGAATGCACTATCTGAATCTGTTGTTACATCCTCAAACCCCCACTCCTTTAACCTCAAACTATCCACTATTGATCTCACCCATTCCTAAGAGGTCTGTAAGGGGCGTGCATAAGTGCACCATCATGCCTCCCGTCCCTGTCCTATTGTCCCTATCCTATTTCTTCTATTCTTACTCATGTTTATACTTATAGCTATTATCTTTTAAGTAATTGACAAATCAAATCAAATGAAATAAATAAATAAATAAGATGATTGTTTTCATTATAACCAAAAGCCATTATAAATTTATCAATATCAAAACATTTACAATTGTTCATATATATTTCTGTGCATTCATTTGAACACTAAGCAACATTAACTATAGAATTAGTACTCATTGCCACCAAAATCAATCAATAATTTATTATGGTCATAGGCCACTATACGAAAGGTTGAATACAAACAATCAATTAATTTAATGATCAGATTCAAATTAATTTACTATGAACATGTTATGAGAAGACACAACTGTCAAGGAAAAGTTATAATGCTGATAAATGTGGGAAGAAAAAAAAGAAGAGGATGAGCTGCAGCAAAGAGGGTGGATTTTGGAAGATTTGAAACATCTGGTTAGGGATAAACATAATGGAGAAAAGTTATCTCTGGTTTCTTGGAGTTGAGAAAGATTTAATGGCACATAAGTCTAGATGAAAAGCAGCAGCTAGCTCATCCCCCAAAATTGTGATTGGAATTGAGAACAGAACCAAGGCAACAACAACAACAAAAATATAAATCTCCTATTTATTATGGATCATATTTATAAACACGCTAGAGGCAAATAAGGTCTAGATTCAGGAATGTAATTGTAATGAAATATGATTTGAAGAAAACTCTCCATATGAGATGGAAAAATAAAAGAAAGTCACTTTCAAAAATATTACCAAGAGAACTGCAGGGAATGGCCCCATACTAAACAGGGGTTTAGTATGATCCATTAAGGCAATGTAGTATCATAGTATCATCAGTCTTAACCTAGATGGTATCAACCTCAAAATCAATAAAATAAACTTTCTAACCTAAGCCAAGTGTCTGCAATCAGCAGATGGTTATATAAGTTTTATATCAAATGTATATGTTTCTTTTCCTTATTAAAATATAAAAATAGTTACACAAGTCACACTTCTTTAAAAGGAAATAACTTTTGACCAAAAAATCTTGAAAGAGAGACTTTGATGTTCTTGTTTCTCATGCTGTAGATTAATGGATTCATCATGGGTGGGATAATGGAATACATTATTGTAATTATGAAATCAAGATGGGATGGATGATCAGATATGTGTCTTAGATAAGCAAAGGAACCAGTAAACATAAATATGGAGAAAACAGTGAGATGTGGTATACAAGTGGAGAACGCCTTTTTCCTCCCTTCTATAGAAGGGATTCTTAGAACAGCAGCAAGAATCAGCATGTATGAAGATATGATGAAGACAAAACAACCAATTGTTAATGAAACACTGAACACTACAACTCCAATTTCAGTTATATATGAATCAGAGCAAGTAATCTTTAGTAAATATGGGATTTCACAGTAGAATTGGTTGATAATATTAGAGCAGAAAGGAGTAGTAAACATTTCAACAGTGTGCAATGCAGCATTGAGAAGGCAAGCAGTCCAAACACTTCCAATCATTTTGGCACAAGCTTTCCTGTTCATTATTATTTCATATTGCAAAGGATTGCAAATAGCAACATATCGATCATATGCCATAACTGTAAGAAGAGAAACATCTGAGCCGAAGAAGAATAGAATCAAGAAGACTTGGACAACACAACCAACATATGAAATTATCCTTGTATCTGTAAGAGAATTGAAAACAGCTTTGGGAATAATGTCAGAAACAGAACCAATGTCTTGCACAGCTAAGTTCATCAGGAAGAAGTACATGGGGGTGTGTAGGTGGTGATCAGAAACAACAGCAATGATTATGAAAAAGTTCCCCGTTACTGTCATTATGTACAGTATTAGTAATAAAGTTATATACATAGTCTGTAGTTCCCAAATTGTTGAAAATTCCAAAAGGAGAAACCCTGATGTATTGTTATGCATTTTTCATCATGACCACCCTGGAAGAAAATGGACAACTGTTAAGGTTTTCCTTTCAGGACAGTTTAGAGATATTTTTAAGAATAATTTAAAAATGTTGACACATTAATATTTTAAATAGTCTTATCAGTCAATTATCTTTTTTTTACAAATCAGTTGTATCAGTGTTATTTAGCAGTAATCAGGTTATTGCTATATTTTGTCTGAAAAACAAATACAAATGTCAGTTTTGTTCATTTTTAATAGGTGTTTAAGAAACTATATTTTTCATAAGCCCTTCCTATGACAATAAGTGAAATTGAAATTTAAAATCTTGGGAAAGAAAATTGTTTAATCAGGTATTATCTTTGGTATTAATTGCCAACAATATTTATTTGAATCTTGATGTATTCAACTGTGGCAGCATTAGACTCTTTTCTTTCTTTTCTGAATATGTCTTGATATTTAATAAACATATTATTGACAGTTAGGGTTCCCTCCATTTCATTCTGCTGATAAATATTCATGGTACAAAGCACAAATACGTTGAACAGAAACATTTTGCACTTTTAAAAATAACTGAAAAAAATGAAGCAATAGAAATTGGTGAGCCAATTCCTCTTGACAGTTTTCAAATATAAAGTGTATTATACTATCATTTCTGGTGTAACTCTTTCCTGTCCATGTGGCGATAACTATCAACGTGTTCAGAGATGGTTTATGGAGAGGATTTTCCTTGACTCTTTCTAAAACTGGATTTTAAAACCCCACTTTTTTTTGTAAATGGCTTTTGAGTTGATTTATGACTGTAACCTTGTTGCTTGTATCCTAACAATTTTTATTCACTGTTTCCTAGTATGATTTGATTGCTTATTGTACTATATGACTATTATTAAGTGTTGTACCTTGTGATTCTTGACTCTTGATGAATATATCTTTTCTTTTATGTATACTGAGAGCATATGCATCAAGACAAATTCCTTATGTGTCCAATCACACTTGGCTGATAAAGAATTATGTGTCCAATCACACTTGGCTGATAAAGAATTCTAATCTAATCTAATCTAATCTAATCTAATCTAATCTAATCTAATTCTAATCTAATTTAAGGACTCACACATTGCTATTCCTCAAAAAAAAGTGATGTCCTGCATTTCTTATCCTTACTTTATGATAAAGAAATCAGTCTTTTAAAAATTGCTTATAAAATAAAAGTATTTCTTTGACCAAATTAATAATGTGTAATATGATTGAAATTACTTTGAACCAAAATTTATGTGAGCAAGGGGATTAAAACTAGTAAATTCTGTTTAATGACTTAAATTGCATTCAAAAATTAATTATTTAACTTCAAACTATTACATTTATCTAAATTAGTGATTTTTTTATGTTTAATGGTAGATCAACTTAATAAGTTACTACATTTTAGTGTTGTTTATTTTCATCTACTCCTAAGTAACACTGCTTGAACAATAATGATGAAATGAATAATGTCTGACATTATAATGTGCTTACTTGTTTAGCTGGAAATGCAATTGTTCATAAAGGGAAAGAAAGCCTATGATCCATAATGAAGAGATGAATAGTAGAAAAAACTTATTCAAGAAAAAAATACCATCTTCATTCATGCAGATTTTTTATTTGTTTTTCCATTGTATTGTCTTTACACCTCTGACAGTGAGATTTAATGAGTATTAATCAGGTAACTTTTTCTACTGAATTGTCCTTGGGATTTTCCCTAAAATTGTTAATGTCAGTCTCCATAGGCAGTACAGAAGAACCACTGTGGATCGAAGGTTTTTCTGAATCCCTTAGGTTCATATTATTTTAGATGATTAGTTCTATAAGAAAAAAAAAACCTTCCTACTTTAGTACCAAACTATGAGTAGCTCAATAAAAGTAACACATACAGTTAAAAAAAACAACCCAAGAAAAATAATAATAAAAAACAAAACAAGACCCAAAACAGGAAAAACAGAAAAATAAATTTTGCCCCATTTGTACAGTGCTTCAAGGTTCAATGTCATTATTTCTATGTAGTTAAAGCCCAGGAAAATGTTGCTATTTGTGATGAAAAATGTGCCCATCATCCAAAATTAAATAACAACAATTCAAGATTTGTTAGCTCATTCTTTCAATGAAAGGGTTATGATCTGATATTAGTATAATGAACATTCAATTTTCCTGAGCAGTCTTGCTATTGGTTTGATTTGAAAATGACCATTGGTAGGCCCATAAAAACCCAATGGGAATGGCATTGACTTCTGACTTCCTGCTGGCTTCCTCATTTAAATTAAGTGTGGGAAGCTGTTGGAAATCACAATCATGTGACTGTAGAGATAACAACAGGCACAACTTTGTAAATAAAACTGAACAGAACATCCTGGGAATTTTAGTTCCAAAGGAATAATATGCCCCAGATTTTTTTTACACATTATTTAAGTTAGCAGATTTTAGGTATCTTGATTTAAAAATTGTTGCACTATAATGTATTTGAGGCACCTGAATAGCATTTCAGCATCCAAACATTTGTCTTGGGGTCAGAAAGCACAGAATTCTCACTTCCTGTGTCCAACAGATATGTGTGCTGGATAATGATACAATACCTCAAACCTTAACATGATCCTTTTAAATAAATGATGAAATTATGGCTGACACCAGACCTGAAATCCATATGTGCACATTTCTAATTCAAGAACTCCACCCTCCATGACCAATCAGGTTTCCATAAAGTTGATTCTTTTCATCCATATTGAGATCATTAATGTAGATAAATTTATTGAAATATAACCTGGCACTGAAGAACAACAGATAGGGCTGTTGTGAAAACCTGAAACTGAAACTGAAAGCCACAAGAGGACACTGTAAGAAACCAAACTCTTTTCCACAAAAGTAACCTGATCCTATCTCACATCACATATCATCAAAATGTCCCAGTCCAACCATTGGTTTCTATCACTCCCATACTTCTATACAGGATGACTCAACCATCCAATCTTCCAACGAAGACCTCTAATACAAATAAGCTGAACAGCTGGCATAGATAGCACAAGAAGTTTCAACTGTCTACTCATCCAAGTTTCAGAACTTAACCAACAAACATATAACAGATGCATCACATATTTCTACATTTGACAAGGATTTATTTATTTAGCTGACCATTCTGAATTTACAAGTCTCCTCTTTCTCTAGCCTAAGGCTAGAACAAACTTTTGATGGTCAGACATAAACTTTTTTAAAGGGGGAACATTGTAGTAAACAAGATAGTAAGTCTATTTTAGCTTACTCTATATGTTTCCATGTTCTTCTGGATAAATTTTAACGAAGGTATCAAAGAGGTATTCTAAAGGTCATATGTTATTTTATTCATCTATATTAAAATTGTGGCACATATATGGTAAGAGGGAAATTATTATTATTATTATTTACAAAATAAAGACTCTGTACAAGTCCCACATTTTTCATACTTCTCTCAGATATGCAGGGCACAATTATGTCTGTAAATTTTACCAGGCACTTTCAATACATTTCTTTAACATGTTTAAGTGAATCATTTCCTTTCAAAATCAAATTCTAGATAATAATTTTAGATAATAAGGAATATATAAAAATATATTTTTTCTTTTCTTTGTTATTTGATATCATATCTATAAAATGTTTTTAGGATAGATTTGGTATGACTATATGATTTGTTATAAAATAAACTACGTAAATTATAGTTATCTCATAAAGTATGAATGAATAAAATTATAGTCAAATGTTTGTTTAATAGTATACTAGGATATATAATTTTTGATTGATAATTTGAGTTATTACGTAACATAACTGTAATTGAGACTACGAAATGAATGCACAAAAACTGATAAACCAACCGACACACTGTTTGTATATATTTATGAAAGAAAGTTGATGTTTTTATGTTTTGTTTGTTTTTAAAAACTAATAAAATTGTTTTCAAAAAAAAATCAAATTCTGAAAGTTCAGAGTGGGGAAATATGTACACAAATTCGTCACAATTCAATCTAAATAGGCAGTTACTAAACATTATAACTTCAGAAATAGATATGATACATAAATAATATCTGACAATGCTGTCATCTCATTTTGCAGTATACCTTACATGTGTTTCTCAACATATGGTATATTTTCAAAAATAAGACTTTGATTTATAAACATTAGGTTGGACCAGACTAACTTAGTAGTTGGAAGGAAAACTAACAGGAACTACCATGGTACTAGGCTCTATGGAGAAGCCCTTTAAAAATCCATAAATAATACATTTTTATATTCTTACCAATAAAACCAAATATGCATATTTAAGAAGTCACAAGAAACAAATTTCACAATTTCATGTGGATAAAGAATGATACCTCTGTACTTTAGATAAAAAGAAGAAGGTTTTTGTTCATCCCACACACAAAAAATCTTTGGTGCATTGTAATTCTACTATCTGTCTTTATGAAAATTAATATTTGCAATAAAAATTGTTTAAAAATTCTTTTTTATTTTCTGACATAATAGTCAAGCATACCAGATCATTTAAGATTAGAGCAGCTGTTAGTTGTTAGCAAAATAAAATAAATTTCACAAAATACAAATGGGGAGGAAAAGGTGTGAAAAAAAGACCAGATTGCAAATGAAATATAATTTCATAAAAGAATCCAAATCAAATATTCAAGTTCTTTCCACATAACTGTTGTCAGAGGAAATCAGCTCGAATCCCCAGCTGGAAGGAAAGGGCAGAAGCAGCAACAGCATATGGTGCTGGGACAGCTAACAAATTAGTTTGTTGAGTACAAGCATTTTAAAGCTATTTACAGCAGTTTGTAATTTTGTGTGCTTTTGTTATTTGATTGGTTTTATTTTCCCTGTGGTTGAATTTAACTATTGGCTTCCCTTGGTTCTAATCCTGTGGAGCAAATATAATTAGTTTCATCCTGTTATTTTTATTACATTTATTCTCTCTATTGCCTCTAGTGCATCTTCTTCAATGAACAAACAGGCTTGAGTCAATGTTTCCGCTTTTCTCAATGGCCAGGATTACTCAAGTTCATGAATGAAACAATGTTTCCATTCACCAACTTGAATCCATGTTGGCTGATTTCTTGAGGCTATTTTCTGACTGCAGACAGAGAAAAAGGAAAAAACCCAAACATAGCTGGTGTTCTTTTAGCTATGCAGCTTCTGTATTTGTTTTAGTCTTATTCATGGCTATTTGGGGCTTAGGTCAAAATAATTTGGAGTTCTTGGGGTTGGAGTTCTTATCACACTTTCTTTCTTTCTTTCTTTCTTTCTTTCTTTCTTTCTTTCTTTCTT
>NW_020769430.1:280370-305789 GCF_900518735.1 Pseudonaja textilis
AAACTTTTTGATTCATTAAAAATGGCTTCTTCTTCTTCTTCTTCTTCTTCTTCTTCTTCTTCTTCTTCTTCTTCTTCTTCTTCTTCTTCTTCCTCCTCCTCCTCCACCTGTTGTTGAGTTTGCTGGTAAATAGCAAGCACCATTTCTAAAAAGCAAAAGGCTTCTCCCACAGCATCCTTGCCTTCTTTCCTTGTTTTTCCATATTCTTTTCTTAGTTCATCAAGAGCTAAAGCCATTATAAACCTTTTCTTCTTCTTTTTCTTTTTCCTCTTCTTCTTGTTAAACCAACCAAAATATTTCAAAACTTAAAACAGTTCCCCAAAGTCCCAGAGTCATCAAACAGTCCAAACAGAGCACAAAGTTCTTCCCTTTACAGTTTCTCTTCCTGGGGTAATATCAGTTAGAAAAGAAAACCCAATCTGTATTTTAAAGCCTTATTGCAATTAACTTCTAGTCTCTAAATCTTCAAGGCATCTCCTCCAACAAAATCTTAATATAAGTTTTTTTTTTCAGTCCTCTCCCTTCCCACTTGTAACAAAGAGCTTTAAATTTTTACCTTCTATAAAAAAGCAGGTTTTTCAGTGTCCATTTGTTAACTCTGTAAGGGAGGGAGAGTAACTTTCCCTTTCAGCACTTCCATTCACCGCTTTAAAAACCTCCACTGGAAACAATGTATCATCCAAAAGATCGTGGCTTTCAGGATATTAAATGTATCTTAAAAGTCCCGGTTCAACCAAAAAACTTTCACTTTACAACTTTTTCCTTCTTCCTCCTGCACAGTCTTGTCCAGCTGCCGGCTTCTTTGTGGCGGCGATTACAGACCGCCACTCCACCGCCTTGAGAAAAGGGGGTTTTGCCGGCTGGGGAGGGGATCTGTGATACCCCCAAACCCCTATACAGATCCCTCCTATCTTTGGCTGCCTCTACAGGGCAGCCTTATCCTCCAGACCCGTTGGGATCGGAGGCACCAAGACAGCTAGCATGGCAGGGATCGCACAGGATCGTGAATCCCTGCTGTCGCCGAAGCCTGGCAAACCGGAAGTCAGAATAAATGTTCTTCTTATTTGATGTAGGAATCTAATTGCCACTTTTTGTATGGCAAAATATTGATGATTACCTGAGATTACATTCACCTACAATATAATGTTAAGAAGCCTTTGCACCCCCCTTTTACCTTTTCAGAAAACCAATGCTGTTAGTTCGAATAAGCTGGTGAAAAAAATGGTTGCTCAGGACAGAATACCTATTCATATTGAAGGGGGCAAAAGCATTTCAATTTATTGGGATTTCATCATTGTTTTCCTCATGCAGAGTTATAATTTCATGGGATAGTGAAATAGTATCTTGAAAAATAAAATGCCCAAGATTTGTAAGTCAATCAAAATTGTGGTAAAATTAAAATTAGAAATTTAGCAATGAAAATATATCAAATCATCAGTGAAGGATTGTCTGTTAAATGGATGGGATTTATTTGCTAATAACTTTATATGTGTATGCATTCAACAAGAACTTAAGCTTGATTATTCAGTTCTCCAGACATGAAGCTATTAAGGGGCAGCTCAGGCTCCTATAAGCTATAAATGTAGTTAAGAATTTGTACTCATTTGTACTCATTTTTGTTCTACAAAAATGTTCAACATCCTGCATCATGTCATAACAGAATGAACATGGCAAAATGCTTTAAAAACCATTTTTTATCTATAATATTTCATAAGGAGTATGAATTTATTCAGAAGCTGCTGTTACAGTTCTACAAAGAAATCATTGAGTCTGTCATTTGCATCTTTATGACTGTCTGGTTTGGCACAGCAACCAAACAAGACAAAGCACAGACATCAAGAAATAGTTATAATTGCAGAAAAGAACTATTGCAACCAGCCTGCCTTCCATTTAAAAATTGTATGAGCCAGAAAAAGGGCTGTGAAAATTTCTACAGATTCCATACATCCCGGACATAAACTTTCAACTTCTTCCTTCAAGATGACACTATACGTCAAAACAACTAGGTACAAGGACATTCCCCCCGCCTCCATACCATCACTTTGCTAAATGAATAATTCCACAACACTGTTATATGGCATATATGTCAAATCACCCAGTATGGCTGTATTAGTATCATCCTTCTCATCTTTCCTTTACTTATTTCCTTTGCTTCTTGTGACTGTCACTTTGTTGTTTGTATCTTATGATTTATGTTGATTATTTTTAATTAAATATCCTATTATGATTTATGTTGATTTCTTATTTAGTATACTGTGACTATCACTGAGTGTTGTATTTTATAATTTATAATTTATGATTATGATCATAATTTATCATTTGTTGCTTCTATGTACACTAAGAGTTAATGCACTGGAGACAAATTCCTTATGCATCCAATCATACTTGGCCAATAAATAATTGTATTCTATTGTATAGCAAATTGATCATTAAAATTTACTAAAGTGTATAAAATATTTCATAAACTGACTGTTTTTTTAAAAAAAAATAATGACTTTAATGCCTTCAGTCTTCAGAGATAAACTGAGTCAGAATCAGAAGCTTGTTATGATTGAAGCTGAAGTATTCATTGACCGGTAGGGACATTGCAATATATGATTTTATATACTATACTTAGATCGGACCGAAGGCAGCATAGTTCTAGGTTTTCTAGGTCTAGAATTTCAAGTCTGGTGGCATAAGGTATTCTGTAACGAGCAGAGGAGTGGGTTCCAGACTGATGAGCTGTATTGGAGAATTGGTCTAGCAAATGTTTTGTATGCTCCAGTTAGTAGTGTGATATTACCAGAGAAAGAGTTACGTAGGATTAGGTTAACAACTCTTAATGCCTTTTTGGCTATGTAGTTACAGTGGGCTCTAGCACTTAGATCATTAGAGATGAGTATTCCAAGGTCCTTTACAGAGCTTGGATCATCAACAAGGTCTTGACTATTCAGCTTATATTTTATTTTCTGATTATTTTTTTTGCCAATATGTAAGACAGAGCATTTATTTGTCGAAATTTGAAGTTGCCATTTGTTTGACCATTCTGATAGATAGTCGAGTTCTTTTTGAAGGGTAGCATTATTGTCTGTGGTGTTAAACAGATTTACATCATCAGTGAAGAGAATGAAGTTGCTCTTAATATGATCACAGAGGTCATTTATGTAGAGTATGAAGAGAGTTGGTCCTAGAACACCACTGTTGACAGGTACAAAATTTTATAGGACACTCCCAATTTTGACCATTTGTTGTCTGTTTGACAGGAATGTTTCTACCCAGTTATGCAGTTGTCCAGAGATACCATAAGATGTTAGTTTTAGGAGTAGTTTGTTGTGTACCACTGAATCAAAGGCTTCACAGAAGTCTATGTAGATTGCATCTATTGTTTTGCCCTGATCAAGTTGTGTAGTCCATATGTATTTGCAGTGTAAGAGTTGCAATTACAGGTTTTTTTCTGAAACCAAATTGTTTATTGGACAGTAGGTTATTTGTCTCTAAGTGGAGGATAATGGATTGGTTAATAATTGATTCCATGACTTTACAGGTGATGCAGCATAAGGAGATTGGTCTGTAATTTTCAACTAGGCTGGGGTCTCCCTTTTTGAAGATGGGGATGACCATGGCTAGTGAGCATAGTTTTGGCAAGGAGCTAGTCCTGAAAGATTTTTCAAAGATTATGCTTAGAGGTTCGGCTATGGCAGTGGATAGCTTTTTTAAGAAGTAGGCACATATTCCATCCGGTCCAATAGATAGAGATGGTTTCAGATTGCGTAGTGCTTTTTCAACATTGTCTTCTGTAAAATCAATATGTATTAGATCATTGTAGTTTTCTGTGGTTCGGCTAGGAAATACTGAGCATGATCCATTGCTGTTTACAAATACTGAGCCAAAGAATGTGTTAAAGATGTTGGGTTTAATGGTGTCATCTTTGCAGTCTTTACCATTAGGTCCTATGATGGGTGGGATGGACCTTGAGTCTTTCAGTTTGTTGTTTACAAGATTGTAAAAAGCTCGGGTGGAATTGGTGCGTAGAAGGTTTTCCTCTTGTTTAATGTGATAATTGGTGCATTCAGTCTTTATCTGGTGGCATAAATTTTTGTATCGGCTTTTGAAATTGGCAACGTGACCAGATTTGTTTTTCCTCCAGAGTGATCTCTTTTGGGATTGAAGTTTTCTTATTGTTATGGGTAATCTTTTTTTTTTGGGGGGGGGGGAGGAGTTGTTATTGGTATATATAGTTTGATGACTCTTTTGACTTCAAGTAAAAATATGTTGTAATGGTCTTCAACACTATTGCATCCAGTGAATAGAGATTGCCAATCAAGGGATGAGAGATCACTGTCTATAAGATCATAGTTGCCTTTTTTGAAGTTATAATTGGGGATTATGTCATTGTGATGATTTTTGTGTGGGCGTATGTTGAGACAAATTCCAAAGAAGGGCAATGCCAAAAAATGTTCAAACTACCACACCATTGCACTCATTTCACCTGCTAGCAAAGTTATGCTCAAAATCCTACAAGCCAGAATCCATCAGTATGTGGACAGAGAAACACCAGAAGTACAGGCAGAATTTTGAAGAGGTAGAGGAACTAGAGAACAAATTGCTAACATACACTGGATCATGGAGAAAGTTAGGGAGTTTCAGAAAAAAAACATCTACTTCTGCTTCATTGACTATGGTAAAGTCTTTGATCGGATCACAACAAATTGTGGCAAATTCTTAAAGAGATGGGAATACCAGACCATCTTATATGTCTCTTGAAAAACCTATATGTGGGTTAAGAAGCAACAGTGAGAACTGGACACAGATTGGTTCAAAATTGAAGAACGAGTTTGGCAAGGCTGTATACTGCCACCCTGCCTATTTAACTTATATGCAGAGCACATCATGAGAAAGGCAGGGCTAGTTAAATCACAAGTTGGAATTAAAATTGCTGGGAAAAATATCAACAACCTCAGATATGCAGAAGATACCACTCTAATGGTAGAAAGTATAGAGGAGCTAAAGAGCCTCTTGATGCAGGTGAAGGAGGAGAGTGCAAAAGTTGGCTTGAAACTCAACATTAAGAAAACTAAGATCATGGCACCCAGTCCTCTCAATTCCTGGCAAAAAAATGGGGAAGAAATTGTGGTAGTGACAGATTTTATTTTCCTTGGCTCCAAGATCACTGCAGATGGGGACTACAGCCAAGAAAGTAAAAGGCACTTGCTTCTGGAGAGGAAGGCTATGGCAAATCCAGACAGCATATTAAAATGCATAGACATCACCCAGCCAACAAAAGTGTGTATAGTTGAGGCTATGGTTTTTCCAGTTGCAATGTATGGCTGTGAAAGTTGGACCATAAGGAAGGCTGGGCACCAAAGAATTGAGGCCTTTGAACTATGGTGCTGGAGAAGACTCCTGTGAATCCCTTGGACTGAAAGCAATCAAACCAGTCAATCCTAGAGGAGATCAACACTGACTACTCTTTAGAAGAGCAGATCCTGTAGAAGAAACTCAAATACTTTGGCCACCTAATGAGAAGGAAGGACTCACTCGAGAAGAGCCTAATGCTGGTAATGGGCAGAGAATGAGATGGCTGGATGGAGTCGCTGAAGCAGCTGGCATGAGCTTTAAGGGACTCCAGAAGATGATAGAGAACAGGAAGTCCTGGAGGAACATTGTCCATGGGGACATGATTTCACAACTAACAACAACAACAACAAAAACAACAAAAGAGAAGAGAAGAGAAAGAACTAGAGAATATCATAAAATATAAAGATCTGAAAAAGAAGTAAAAAAAAAAAAACAAGGATTCTGTAACCATTAAAGGTTTGCCCTTATGTGAAGTAGAATCCTGAGACCAAAAAAGAGGAAAAATGCAAATCAGAAGCTACAGAAAATTATAAAAAAAAAATTTATGTTTCCATGTTAATAGGTATATATTTTTATACTTTATATATAAAGAAAAAATGGAGAATCAGTAACTCATTGGTGAATTTCAGCTCAAGTTTTTAATAAATTGAGAACTTTAAGGATATGCTTTTCATACAATAAATTGCAAGCAAAATTGTTGAGATACTGGATGGAGTCAATGTTACTAATCAAACAACTACCCCTTCCCACTTTTCTGTCTAGTATTCAAGAATCTGCATTCCAGCGGCTATAGGATTTGGTCTGTCCCAGGGAAACAGGACTTTTAAAAATAGTCACTTCAAATGGGTGACATTCAAAGCATTAGCTGTATGACCCAATGTCAAAATTCAAAGTTCAAGAACCAGATGTTCTTTTGACAAGCACAAGATTATAAATGACTATAAACACAGGTAAGAGATGCTGTATTGACAATGGAAATCAATGAAGGAAGCAATGAAAAGGCAAAGTCTACAAAATAAAGAAAAGAAAAGTGCAAAATGCAGGAAGAAAATAGAAAATTAAAGTGAATAAAAGAAGGGAGAATGAAATAGAATGACTGCCCATATTATTACATATAGTAATTAGCTAATAGTCTTTGTCCATCTTTCTCTACCTATTGGCAAAATAATGAAAAGTTCTGAGAAAATAGTTGAAAATGTAGAAAGTTAGCACCCACCCCTCTCCTAGAAGAATGAAATATTCTAGGAAATATTAAAAAGGCAGAATATTATATTTCCCTAGATGAAGAAAAGAAGAAACATGTTTTAAAGACAAAGCAATTTCCTGTAGTTCCCTGCTTCCCTCTTCAGCTCTAGGGTGATGGGATTAAGACATGGTCCTCAGGAAATGATAGGATTACCCATCTCGCCACATGGCACCTGGGAAGATTGCATCATACAACACTCAGGTGAAGCCATGTGGTCCAGACAAAGTCTACAGAGTTAGCTAAGATCCCTGCCCCTGGGAGTCTGACAGCCAATGGGATACATTTCTTGCACAGGAACAGGAAACACTAACGTGGAGCCCAACAGTGGGTATATAAGGCATCTCAGCCCTCCCTTTTTTCCCTTCACCCAACATCTTGAAGCATGTGATCATCCTTTTCACACAGGAGCTCCAAGGCATGTGGTCCCACCCACATAGCCAAAAAGGCATTAAGAGTTGTTGACCTAATCCTACATAGCTTTTTCTCTGGTAATATCACACTACTAACTAGAGCATACAAAACATTTGCTAGACCAATACTCGAATACAGCTCATCAGTCTGGAACCCACATTACATATCTGATATTAGCAGATGAGAAAGTCCAGAAATATTTCACAAGAAGAGTTCTCCACTCCTCTACTCATTGTAGAATACTTTATGCCACCAGACTTGAAATTCTAGACCTAGAAAACCTTGAATTATGCCATCTTCGGTCTGATCTAAGTATGGTATATAAAATACATTGCAATGACTTACTAGTCAATGAATACTTCAGCTTCAACTATAACAACACAAGAGCAAACAATAGATACAAACAAGATACAAGTTTAATTGCACCAAACTTGATTGCAGGAAATATGACTTCAGCAACAGAGTGGTCAATGTCTTGAATACTCTACCTGTCTCTGTGGTTTCTTCCCCAAACCCCAAAAACTTTAACCTTAGACTGTCTACTATTGACCTCACCCCTTTCCTAAGAGGTCTGTAGGTGGCATGCATAAACACACCAATATGCCTACCGTCCCTGTCCTATTGTTTCTTTTATTTTTCTTATATGTACCCATTTCATGTATTCATAACTATGTATATACTTATACCTATTATCTTGTAAGCGATTGACAAATCAAATCAAATCAAATCAAATCAAATCAAATAAATAAATAAATAAATAAAACCTTCTTTCCAAGCAACTTCCATGAATCCAGTGTCTTTTTCCCCACTTGGAACTGAACCCAGAAGGATATTTCTTCCAACAGCAACAAAACACTAGATAAGTTTCTCCTGGAATTTGCAAAATATTTTGAATCATAGATTGAAATGAATGTTTGGATACTGAGGGCCATCAAAATAGGCCTGTTTATAAGTTCAGCAGAGTTTGAATTTGTTACTCACTGAATTCAAGGCCACCAGGGAATACCAAGACTATAGTTTTGATTGGGAAGATGAAATATTCCTTGCTCAAAAAGAAACATATTGGAAGAAACCACCCACATGTTTGCCCCAAAGCTGTATGAATGTGTCCAAGGGTTGACCAGATGTTAAAACTGACTCAAGGCTTTCTTTCTTTCCCTCTTGAACTACAATGGAGTTTCCCCAGTTATGTCAAAATAAAATAGGGCTAGGCACCATTTTAGATTTGATAGCAAATGGCTTTCAGAGTTGTCATAGATGGGCATTATGGTACTAACTGACAAATTTTAAACAAAAAGTGTCCAAATTGTAAAAGACATTGCTTTCAATCTGAATACCTTTGAACATTCATTCCCAAAGTTAGTAATTCAAAGGCAGTGGGACTATGTACATAAAAAGTATAAAGACCAAAATATATGTACAGTTCAAATCAAACCATCCCTTAATGGATGCAGGAATAAATTAGGACTAAAAGCACAGTGATTTTTTTTTTAAGTTGACAAGATGTGCCTCAGAGAAACTTTTTCTTCAGGTTCAAAGTCCAAGACAGAAATAGAAATTCTTGAAAAACTGAGGTATTTATAGATTATATTGTAGGAAGTCCTCCACCCCAGAATAATGAAATATTTTGGAAAATATTAAAAAGGAAGAATATTACATTTCCCTAAAGGGAGAAATGGAGCAACATACTCTTAAAGACAGAAAGCAGACTCAATCTTTCTTAATAGCCCCTAGCAAATATTTTGTGCCCAGTAAGAAAGATTGGGCCAGCCTATTCACAAGACAAAAGAACTTCAGCTCCAGGGTGATGGGATAAAGGACAAAACTTTGAGAAAACTGGAAGCAATATGTGTCCATTAAAAAGGCAGGATAGAGGGAGAGGGGAGGAGCTGGCACCAAGACAGTACAGCTTGCAATCGAGCTCTACGATTGCAGCCGATATCTTCGCCCCTGGCCGGTCCAAACGGACCTAAACCGTTCCGTAGGGATGGTTATTATGAGGGGTATACCCTGTGGATCCCAGGGACACTGCAAAGTCCCTGGATGACCCAGGAGAAGTCCCTTTTGCTGGCGGCGGAGAGGCAGCCCCCAAGCTGTTGAAGTCGGGGCAGCTCCGGAAAGGAAGAGGCTGAAAGAGAAAGTGTGTCGGCTGGGTGAGAAACTTTTTTTTTTTAATATTTTGAGGCTTGAAAGGACACTTTGATTGCTAGAAGAAATCTGTGTGATTTTTGACAAAACTGAATAAGCGGCATTTTTTAAGGGAGACGTCAAAGCGAGGCTTTATTTTTATTTTATTTTTTTTGCTACCGGACTTCATTGTTACTTAGTAGATAACCGGACTGGTTTTATATATATATATATTATTCTCCCTTAGGATTTTTTAATTTTTTTTTCTAGGCTAGAGGCTCCCTTTGGCGATTTCTCTCTTTGTATATATATGCATATATTTCTTGTTCTTTTTTTTTACTTCAGTTACGCTTTTCTGAGAGGAGGGGGGAAAGTGAGAACTAAGAAACTTTGTAACACTGCCAACTAGAGGCTTGAAAATATCTTACTTGAAGTGGAGAGAACTGTGAAAGACTCCTTCTCAAGGACATTCTAATTTGATAAGATAGAGGGAAGAGCGCAGCAGAATATTATTACAGGTGCTCTTCTGGATTTCTATCAACAATTAAATATCTATGGCTTGGCTTTGAAGCTTGTGGGAAAGGGAAGAGAGTCATAACAAGAGCCTTGGACAACTAAACAGAGTGCAGTGTGTTGTTTCTTTCTTTTTAATCCTTTTTTAGTTTCGCTACCCCCCCCCACCCCCCACCAGCATTATTGTAAATTTTTATCTTAGCAATGTCTTTATTTTTACTTTTTATTTTCAAGGGGAAGCCTTAGAATTTCTCATTTTTATTTTTATTTTTTTCCTTTTTCATTGGGATTTTTGTTTTTTCTATCTATGCTCTTGGATTATTTTGGCCTCCTTTTTTCTTTTTTTTTAATTGAGATTTTCTAGCTGGATTAAGGTGTGAAGAACCTGAAGAAATCTTTTTTTTGCTTTGTCCTTTATTATTATTATTATTATTATTATTATTATTACTGGGTCTTCTTCTTTTTATTTTTATTTTTTATTGTGGACTATTTTATAATTGGATTAGGGTCAGGAAGAACCTAAAGAATCTTTTCTTTTTTCTTTTTTTTCTTTTCTCTCCTTTACTACTGGGCTTTTTACTATTGGACTTTTCCACTCTGGATTATAACTGGCTACTTTCCTAATTGGATTAAAATTTGAAAGAATTTGAAGATTTTGAATCATTTAAAATGAGCAGGAAACTCATACCTCCGGGTGCCTCTATATCTACTTCTGCCTCCCCACCATCTGGAGGACAATGTTCAATTCAGGTAATGTTAAAGCAAGACAAAGAGCAAGAAAAAGTAACCTTATAGATGATTATGCAAGGAATTCAAGACCTTAAGATAAAAATAGACACCATTGAACAAAGAACAGGGAAGACTGATGAAAAAGTGGAAAATATCCAACAGATGATGGTGAAGTACGATGAGAGACTCCAAAAAGTTGAAGAAGAGGGTAAACGAAGAGAGGAGAAGATTGGAAATATTGATAATAGATTAACAGTGGTTGAACAAGAAAAAAGTGGGATGCTGAAGTGGGAGATGGAGAGGTCAGAATTCTATCTCAGATTTCAAAATATAGAGGAAGAAAAAGGGCAAGACTTGGTTGCAATAATGATAGAAATCTTGGCTGACGCTTTGGAAATAACAGAGGAAAAGATGATGGATGGAGTAGATGAGATATACCGAGTTTTTACAAGATATGCGATGAGAAATAACCTACCCAGAGAAGTTCACATTAGATTTACTAAAAAAATCCATCAAGACACAAATTTTACAAGCGGCAAGAGAGAAGATGTTGAAATATAAAGGCAAAGAAATCTTGGTCTTAAAACAAATACCTAGAAGAGTGAGAGAGATGAGAAGAGAATATCGATTTCTGACCAAAGTGTTATTGAAAAAGGAGGTGAACTACAGATGGCTGATCCCAGAAGGACTGATGTTTATATGGCAAGAACAGAGACACAGAATTGATTCAATTGAGAAATTAGAACTCTTCTACGCAGAATTTTTTGGAAGAAGAGAGGAAGAGGCAGAAAAAGAGGTCCCATTAACTGAATCCCAAGAGGAACAAATGGAGATTGAAAAAGAAGAAGGCATAATAGGTGGACAGGTGGATATCAAAGACCAACATGAACCAAGATGTACGAGACCTGCCAAACCTAAATATAAAATATCATCATGGAAGAGAAAAAACTGATTACAATGAATATAAATGGACTGAATTCAGCTGCTAAGAGAAGGAAGATTTTTCATAAATTAGGGAAATTAAAGTTTGATATAATTTGCTTACAAGAAGTACACATTAAAAAACAACATGAACAATTGTTAGTACAGCCAAAACTAGGGAAATTATTTAGTTCTTTGACTCAATGTAAGAAAAGAGGAGTGGTTTTATATATTAAAGAGGTCACCCCAGCAAAATTGATTTACGCTGATGAAGATGGAAGAATATTAATGGTGGAAATGATGGATAATAATATAAAAATACTTTTGATTGCAATTTACGCTCCGAATGATAAACAAGAAGAATTCTATAAAAAACTACATATGAAAATGACTGGACTGGACTATGCTAATATAATTATGATGGGAGACTTTAATGGAATTGTGGACAATAAACTGGACTATATAGCAACAACAGCAAAGCACAACAGAAAGACACTTCCTAAATCTTTTTTTTAAATGACAGATGAACTAATTTTAAAAGATATATGGGGAGAAAGAAATGCTAAAACCAAACAATATACTTTCTATTCAAATAGACACTTATCATGGTCCAGATTAGATATGATCTGGATTTCAACAGAATTAATATCTAGTGTCCAAGAAATAAACATTGAAACAAGTACTTGGGCAGACCATAATCCATTGACAATTAAATGGAAGGGACAAAAAAAAAAAAGATCGAGATGGACGTTAAATAATACTATTTTAAAGGAGAAGGACTCTACACAATGGTTCGAGAAAGAACTGGCCTTTTTCTTTAAAGAAAATAGAAAAGAAGATACTTCAACGCAGAATGTTTGGGATACAATGAAGGCATATGCTAGAGGTTTGATAATAGACTACATAAGAAAAAAGAATATTAGGAAAAGGCAAGCCACTAAAGCCTTGGAAGATGAGTATAAAAGACTTGAAAAAGAACTACAGAAAATGCCACAGAAAAAAGACATCAAACTGAAACTGGACATAACTAAACATAAAATGGACTTAATAGAGAAAGAAGAACTGGCACAGAAAATTAGGAATGCTAAACAGAATTACTTTGAAGATGCAAATAAGCCAGGTAGATAGTTAGCATATAAGCTGAGAAAGGAGAAAGAGTCGAGGAAAATATCGCAGTTAATAGATGACCAAGGTCAAGTTTGTTATGGCAATAAAGAGAAAAAGGAAATTATCCGAGATTTTTATGGACAACTATACAAGAAAGAGAATGTTGATGAGGAAAAAGTCAAACAGTACTTGCAGAATGCAAACTTACCTAAGATATCCAAAGAGACTGAAGAAATGTTAGAAAGTAACATAACAATGATGGAATTAAGCCAAGCACTTAAGAAGCAAAATAATGGGAAAGCACCAGGTCCAGATGGGCTGCCTGCAGAATTCTGCAAAATATTACAATAATCACTGAGCATTCCACTGTTAGAAGTTATGAATGAAGCTATGTCAAAGAAGACAATACCTAAAACATGGTCAGAGGCTTATATTACACTTATTCCAAAAGAAGAGGCTGATCCACTGTAAATTAAGAACTATAGACCGATTTCTTTATTAAATGCAGACTATAAAATATTGGCTTCGATATTAGCAGAAAGACTTAAAAAATATTTGAATAATTTTATCCATCCAGATCAAAATGGATTTCTGCCAAAGAGACAAATTAGAGATAATATGAGAGTAATTCTGGTCACTTTGGAATATTATGAGGCGCATCCTGAAAAGCAAATGGCTCTGATATTCTTAGATGCCCAAAAGGCATTTGACAATGTGAATTGGAGATTTATGTTACTCTTATTGGAACAGATGGGTTTTGCTAGAAGATTTATTCAAGCAATAGAAGCAATTTACCATGAGCAAACAGCAAAGGTAATGATAGAGGGAGAATTTACAGACTCTATTAACATAAGAAAAGGCACAAGACAAGGATGTCCCCTTTCTCCCTTGCTATTTGTATTGATTCTGGAAGTGTTGAATAGAAATATTAGAGAAGATAAAAATATAAAAGGAATGAAAATTAAAAAGGAAGAATTTAAATTACAAGCCTTTGCGGATGACTTAGTCTTTATTTTGGAAGACCCTATAGAAACAGCTTCGAAGCTATTGGAAAAGATAGAGACATATGGTGAGGTGGCTGGTTTGAAAATAAATAAAGATAAAACAAAGATTTTGTCAAAGAACATGCTACTAAGACAAAGAGAAGAATTGGCAGATCTGCTGAAAATCCAAGTTACGAACAAGGTTAAGTATTTGGGGATATATTTGACATTAAGATGTAGTACATTAAAAGAGAATAATTATATTAAACTTAAACAACAGATAGCCCTAGATTTGAAGAAATGGGAAAATTTACAACTGTCATTAATAGGGAGGATCTCAACAATCAAGATGAATATTCTACCCAGAATCTTATTTTTGTTTCAAACAATACCAATTAGGCTTGGAAAAGACTATTTTGAGGACCTAAATAAAATTGTGTTGAAGTATATATGGCAAGGTAAGAAAGTGAGGATAAAGCTAAAGCTTTTGCAAGATGCTAGAACTAGAGGAGGTTTTGGCCTGCCTAATTGGGAGCTATACTACCAAGCTGCAAATTTGATGTGGGTTAAGGAATGGATAACATTAAGGAAGACTAGATTGTTGACACTAGAAGGTCATGATTTGTTGTTGGGTTGGCATGCTTTTCTATGGTACAAGGGAACCAAAACACAGGGCTATTTTCGAAGACATTGTATACGGGAGTCTTTGTGGTTAAATTGGGAGAAGATAAAAAAACAATGTTATTTGAAAATTCCAGTTTGGTTATCAACGATAGAAGCATTTTCTTATCCTATAATTTATAAAAAGGAACAAACAGTTAGATATGGGGAATTACTTGATGAAAAGGGTGAACTTAAATCGATACAAAACTTAGAGGAACAAGGTATAAAGATGAATTGGTTTTCATATGTGCAAATACACTCAAGGTATGATGAAGATTCCAAAACAGAGGGTTTTTATGATAAACAGACTGATTTAGATAAGATTTTGACAGGTACTGATGAAAAGGTGATTAAAAAACTATATGGTTACTTATTGGGAATTAAGCTAGAGGAAGAACAAGTTAAAGAAACTATGATTGCTTGGGGGAGGAATTTTGGATATGGGATTGATTTAGAGAAATGGCAGAAACTATGGTCGCAAAATTAAAAAATGACAATGTCTACAGCTTATAAAGAAAATCTGTATAAGATGTTTTACAGGTGGCATTTTCCCCCGACAAGGATAGCAAGAATGTTCAAGAATAAATCTGAAAAATGTTGGAAATGTCATCAGATACCTGGTTCATATTACCATATGTGGTGGACTTGTGAGGATGCTAGAAAATACTGGACTATAATCCGCATGTGGTTGGAAAAAATGACAAAGAAACACATAGATTTGAAACCGGAGCTTTTTTTATTGGGAATCCTACCAGATGTATACAGTAAAGACTTGAAATATTTGATTGTAAATGTATTAACTGCGGCTAGGATTGTATTTGCAAAAAATTGGAAAAATGAGAAAATTCCATTGCAGGAAGAAATTATTAAGAAAATATTGGAATGTGCCGAGATGAGTAGATTGACATTTGAAATTAGAGAGCAAGAAGATAAACAATTTTATAAAATTTGGGACCTTTTCTATCAATGGTTGGATGATGAAATACAAAAATAGAATATTTAGAATGTTAGATAATAAGGAATATCTTTGTTTTTTCTTTTTCTTTTGCTACTTGACACTACATCTATAAAGTGTTTTTTTTTTTTAAGGATAGAATTGGTATGATTATATGATTTGTTATAGAATAAATTACCTAAATTATAGTTATCTCGTAAAGTATGAATGAATAAAAGTATAGTCAAATGATTTTTTTTTTAATAATGATATGAGGATATATAAGTTTGGATTGATAATAAAAGTTATTATGTAACATAATTGTAATTGAGACTATGAAATGAATGCACAAAACTGATGAACCAACCGACACACTGTTTGTATATAAGTATGGAAGAGAGCTGATGCTTTTATGTTTTGTCTGTTTTGTTTGTTTGTTAAAAAAATCAATAAAATTTTTTTCAAAAAAAAAAAGGCAGGATAGAGGCAATAGATTACAGGATAAAATCAATTACACATGCCTGACAGGATTAGGACTAATGAAGTGATCATTAATACCCAGCATGAGCCTTTGTGAAACAAGTAGAACTAATCAAATAATAAAAACACACAAGACAAGCCTTCAGATTACAAAATGCTGTAAAAACTGTATAAAAAGCCATGTAAACCAGTTGGTCAGCTGCACCAGAATCACAAATGCTGGTGGTTCTGTTCATCAATAAATGGAGTTTATTTTCAATCAGCCTCCAGCATCCATTTTATTTCCAGCATCTTTCTCCCATCATGGAACTGAACCAGATAAATTTCCTCCCCAAAATATCCTCCATTGTGAATAACTCAAAATTATATTTATACATGTCTATATTTAGTCTATAGTCTAAATAGAATTATTTTTGGAGAAGAGATATGAACATGTATGGAAAATTAGTTTCCAGAATTCCATTTTGAGCTCATGGTTCCTTATGCTATAGATGAGAGGGTTTATGAGTGGTGGTGTTAGCACCCACCCCTCTCCTAGAAAATTGAAATTGTTAGATCTGGGAGGATGGTTCAAGAACAGAGGCAAGACTCAGATAGCTAGAACAGCTCTTTATTAGTGACTTCAGATCTGAGCAAACTATCCCAGCCGCAGCAGCCCCTTATATAGGGCTGGCTGTGGCTAGGCAGCCAATGAAGGCGATTTGAGTTTGCCGCTCTTGGCAGGGCCAATCGCGGCAGCCTGTTTACTGGCCAATCGCATCAGTCTATGGCGACCAATCACGATCGGCTATTCGCGGGCCAATCAGAGTTTCAGGCTTTCGAGCCTGCTAGTCCGGAACACCCCTCCCCTCTTGGTTCCATTTAAGGGGTGGAGTAATATAGTCTCACAGGTAGGCAGGTCTTCGCACCTGTCTACTTGACTTACGCAATTTCAATTGTCCATGTTCAAATTCGGGTTCAGATGGACTGCTTGCTGGATCAAACAGGAACGGTGAACCGGTGTCATGGTTAGGGCTCTCCTCTGATGCCCCCGGGGTGATAGAGTCCTCAGCTTCATTGTTACTGCTATTTCTCCCCTGACTTGCTGAACCTGCTTGGCTGCTGCTTCTTGGTGAAGTGTTTTTCTGCCCAGATTCAACTACAGCTGGTGAGTATTGCAAGTTATAGTGCGGTGATCTCGGTGTTAATTCAGAATAAACAGGTGTTGGTTCTAATTCTGGGCTTATGGCTTCTCCTCCCCCCCGGTGTCAAAGTTAGGGTCAGGGTTGGACGTTGTGGTCAGTCTGGAGCGTAGCTGGTCAATATGGTGTTTCCACGCTCTGCCATCAGTGGTGAGTAGACGGTAGGAGTGGGGACCCGTGACTTGAGTTACTTGGGCAGGAATCCAGAGGGGATCCCCAGAAAATTTTTTTTGCAAATACAAGGTCTCCTACCTTAAAGGTACGGTGCTTGCTGCTGGAACCCAGGGGCTTTTCCAGGGTGTAGGCAGGGTGCAAATGGTCTAGAGGCGATCTGAGTTTCCTGGCCATCAGGAGTTCAGCTGGGCTCTTGTTGGTCATGCTGTTTGGTGTGATGTGTTGCAGGAGCAGCATTCTAGTGACTTTGTCATGGATGTTACCTTGTTCCATTTTCTGCAGGGTTTTCTTTGTAAACTGAACCATTCGTTCAGCCCTACCATTCGCCGCAGGATGAGCCGGCGATGTGAGTGCGTGTCGGATGCCCCGTTCCGCTAAATACTGTTCAAAGGCTAAGGCAGTAAATTGGGGCCCATTGTCAGAGACCAGGACATCTGGTAGGCCGTGTGTGGCAAAGAGTCTGTTCAGTTTTTTGATGACTGCCTCAGTAGTGGTTGCTTTCATTTTATTGACCTCAAGCCAATTAGAATACGCATCTACAGTTATTAAGAAAGTGTGGCCTCTCGTAGGTCCCACAAAGTCAATATGAATGCGAGACCAGGGACCCCTGGGTGTTTCCCATTCTGCTGGTGGAGCTTTTGGTGGGGCTGAGTGGTTTTCCTGGCATCTGTTACAAGAGGCGACCCAGGTTTCGATTTGTTTGTCCATACCTGGCCACCAGGCGTAACTTCTTGCCAGCACTTTCATACGCACGATGCCCGGGTGTCCATCGTGTAGCATTTGCAAGACCCTTTTTTGTAACCTAGTTGGTACAACAACTCGGTCTCCCCACAAGATGCACCCTCTTTGTGAAAAAAGTTCTGTTTGTCTGTTTTTAAATGGCTTAAATAGTTCCTTAGGGTCGTAATCTGGCCATCCCCTCTCCACCCAGCCAAGAACTCGTGCCAAACAAGAGTCTCTTTTGGTTTCAAAGGCGATGTCCTGGGCCGTTAGTGGAGGCGAGGGCATTGTCTCCATTTGAAGTACTGGGAGCGTAGGAGCTGGGTCTTCCTGTGGCTCGAGTAGTGGTGAGCGGCTCAATGCATCTGCATGAGGAATAGATTTCCCCGGGCGATACTTTAATTGATTGGCAGGGCCAATCTCAGCAGCCCGTTTACTGGCCAATTGCATCAGTCTATGGCGACCAATCACGATCGGCTATTCGCGGGCCAATCAGAGTTGCAGGCTTTCGAGCCTGCTAGTCCGGAACAGAAATAGCCTAGGAAATATTAAAAAGGCAGAACATTTCCTCTAAAAAGAGTAGAAACTCAGAAGCAGAAACTCACCTCAGAAGCAGAAATTCACCCCACCTTTGCTAATGGGTGGGCCATTAAGGCCTGGGCCTTTACATAACAAAGATCTCCAGGCAAAGCTATAGAATTGCCAAAAGCCCTTTTAAGAGCATAAATCATCCAGCAAGGCTCAACCAAGCCTGGAACTCAGGACAGCTACTCTCTCCAGGCACTCTCAGCATCTCAGCCCCTTTTTCTTGATCATCCTTCCCTTTCACTCTGGAGCTCCAAGCAAAGTGGTCCTGATATTAAACCTTCCAAACAGCCTCCATGTTTCCAGTGTCTTTTTCCCCACTTGGAACTGAACCCAGAAGGATATTTCTCCCAACATTACCACACTATAGAACAAAGAAATCAAGAGATTTGATGTTGATGAGGAGCTGTAGGTATGTCTCAGGTATGCAAAGGTACCACTAACAAAAACAGACAAATGACTATAAGGTGGGGCAAACAAGTAACATATGAAAAGACAATCAAAGCAAAAAGAAACAACCCTACACAAGAACCAACGATGAGTGTCTATGTTTCTTCTACAATATAAGAGTCAGAGAAAAAGATATTGAGCAACTGAGGAATTTCACAGAAAATTCTGACTGATAATTCTGGAACAAAACTCCATTGTAGATAAATTTCCAATATAGAGAGTTGAAAAGAAAAGACAATCTATCCATGCAGTTAGTTATCATTTGGATGCAGACTTTTTTTTCATTACCATCTCATAATGTAATGGCTTGCAGATGGTTATACAATGGATCATTTGCCATGACACCAAGGAGGAAGAGAGGAGACATTACAAAGAAAACAAAGAAGTAAACTTGACAAAAACTTCCAGAATTAGAAATAGTTTCAATGTTCATCAAAGAATTCAGCATGGACTTGGGAACTGTGACAGAGATCTTGGGTCTTGGAAGGATAAATTGGTTAGAAAAAATACGTATGTGAATGAAGTTGATAGCTATAAAAAATGACAGTAATGATAATGAGCTTCTCAATGACAGCCACCAAATAAATTAATAAAAAAATGACATGAAATATTCATAGCTCCTTAGTGTTGGGCAATCCATGCAGAAGGAAATCATCATTCCTTGACTGATTTTCCATAGTGCTGTTCCTGCTGTGCAGTATGTGGAAAAAAACCCTGAACAATCACATTCCTTTCCACGCACTCCAGTTCAAGCCAGACTGGAATATTTTGAAAATAATTTTCTTCATATTGGAAATGTAAGAGAGAAGCAAACAAAGCTTTATCTATACAGTGTTTACAGTTAACCTCAAGGGGACTCATTTTGCAGAAACCTAGTTTGATTCAGGAGACCTGAAGTATATTAGGTATGTGAGAAGAAATTTGGACTTTTCATTTACACTGGATTTAACCGAAAGACAAAGGGAATAAATTTGTTTGTCAGGTGGTTTTAATTATTTAATTTTAATTGTTTCATTGCCAATTAAATTTCATTGCTGTGGCCTTCCTGTCTCTTGCATAACAGGAGAATGATTTTAAAAAAAGAGCTGCCCAAAGAATTAAGGATATAGAAACAAAAAATGAGATAGCTATCCTTAGTAAGGTGGGCAACTTGAAATGGCTGAGAAAATACAAGCATACTTTTCAAATAGCTATTTGAAGTTACAACTGCCAAAACATCTAAGGGAGATATTTATGCGAACTTGACACAATAGTCAGATGTGGGAGATTCCATTCTATACCCTACAATGGATACCTCTGTATTTGTGGATCAGCAGATGTAGAAGACCTGGCTCACATCCTATTTGATTGTTGTCTATATAAGAGGGTGAGAGATTGGTCTATATACTGAACGAGTGACTCATTGGGATCCCCATATCAAAATAACATACCTTATGTGTGGCCAGAATATGAAAATAACTTTTAACATAGCACAGTTCTTAAGCAAAATGATTCAGTTGAGATCTGCATATGTGGGACTGATTCAGGTGGATTGTAGGGGTGATACCAAAATATTTTATCATATTTTATCTATATCTTAAATTATTGTATACTATTCCAATTTCATTTTAAATTGTATTTTATTCAAAGACTAATTGAAAAATTCAGGGGTTACCTGCAGGAGCAGGTCCAAAAACTCAACAAATAGATTGTGGATATGTAATTAAAGTTCTCTTTTTACACGTACCATAATAACATCACATGCTGGCAACACCCACCCCTACTTTAGTGAAGGGGGAAAAGTTATAATAGACAACATGTCGTAAGTTTGACATCCCTGGTATAAGTTATCCTGTTTGAGCAGGGAGCTAAACTAGAAGATCCCCAAGGTCTCTTTCAGCTCATTCATTCTATTATTTTGATTCTAAAATTTAAAATAAAAGATTTTTGAAAATATTGATTTGTATTCTTTGCTAACTAAGGGCCCTAATATATATGTTATAATAATTGAAATTGGATTAACTGTATTGCTTTGCTTATAAGTATACTACAGGTTGTAGAGAGCACAAATCCATGGTACTGTTCATAAAATGAATAATGAATGTGATCAATCCAATTTATTAAGAAGTACTAATAAAGATGTATCAAGGTTGATTAGTGCTACCTGGGTCTCCCTTGTTCAAATAATTCAACAGCTTTCTCTAGCTATTTGTCTAGTTTCTGTTTCAATCCTTCATGGCCAATGTGGAAATACTTTGGCTGTATGTATATGTGCGTGTATGTATGTACAGGAGAGAGATGGATAGATCTCCATTTCCCATTTTACTTTTAAAATGAAAGTGAACATAAAAATATCTTGTATTACAATTAAAACCATTTGAAAGAAATATCTAGTCCTTGTTCTTTGGATAAAAACTAGTATAAACAAAGGTTCCAAGCATCTAATGGACTTAACTATGTTTTTGCAAAATGAGTCCCCTCGAGCATAATTATAAATATCCCATAGATAAAAACCTGTTTCCTTCTGTCTCAAATGGTAGATCAGAGAAAATTGTTTTTAAAGTGTTCCAGTACACCTTGAATAGTGATGTATGGAAAAGAGTCTAATTCAGTGTGAGTTCCACAGAATGCAAAGCCTGAGGAGTACAATGGAAAATCAGACAATAGTTGATGAATTCCTTCTGCATGGATTCCCTGACACTGAGGAGCTTCGGATATTTCATATCATCATTTTTTTAGTAATTTATTTGGTGGTACTCATTGAAAACTTCATTATCATCACTGTTGTTCTTTATAGCTATCAACTTCATTCACCTATGTATTTTTTTCTAGCCAACTTATCTTTCCAAGATCTTGGCTCCATCTCTGTCACAGTTCCCAAGTCCATGATGAATTCCTTGATGAACACTGAAGCTATTTCTTATGCTGGATGTTTCTGTCAAGTTTTCTTCTTTGATTTCTTTGTCATATCTCACCTCTTCCTTCTTGTTGTCATGGCGTATGATCGTTATATAGCAATTTGCAAGCCATTACATTATGAAATAGTAATGAACAAAAGAACTTGCATCCAAATGGTATTTAGTGCCTTGACTAGTGGTCTCTTTTTTTCAACACTCTATACTGGAAATTTACTCAGATTGGATTTCTGTTCCAGAATGATCAATCAGTTCTTCTGTGAAATCCCACAGTTGCTTAAGATCTCTTGCTCTGACTCTTATATTGCAGAAGAATTGGCACTTACCTTTGGTTCTTGTGTAGGGTTTATTCTATTTGCTCTAATTGTGTTTTCATATGTTAAGATTTTTAGAGCCGTTTTGAAAATCCCCACTACTCAAGGGAAGCAAAAGGCCTTCTCTACTTGTTTGCCCCATCTTATAGTCATTTGTCTGTATGTGGCAAGTGCTAGCCTTGTTTATTTCAGTCCAATCTCTACCTCTTCTTCTGAATTAGATCCATTTATCTCAATATTTTACTGTGTGGTACCACCAATCATGAATCCACTGATTTACAGCATGAGGAATAGTGAACTCAAAATGGCCTTCTGGAAGCTAATTCTCCATGTTTGTCCACAATTCTTATTCAAAAATCATTTTCAGATTCAGCTACCTTGATAAACAGTTATCTGTACATTTTTATGATCATTTATATTCAGTGGGTGAATTGAATATTTTTGCTTTTTCAGAAATAAATATTATTTGATTCTCCAGGAATCATCCCTCAGAATTGGCATTTAAATCTCAATAATACTTTTTTCCATTGTAAGTATATTTTAATGTAAATGATATAGCGTAGAACATAAAAAACATTATTTGATGTAATATAATTATTGTTTTTATTGTCTATATATTACTATTTTATTTATATAATATTCATTTTGGGTTTAAAGAGCTATGCATG
This sequence comes from Pseudonaja textilis, assembly GCF_900518735.1. Next base: position 302,811 of record NW_020769430.1, read on the forward strand.
TATTATATTTTATGCTAATTTTTAAAATGATATACTTCATGTACTTACATATGATTCCATAATAGTGTGATTTTTTTTTTCCACACTTCTCCATTGGAAGATCTTAGCAGGGAAACAGGTTTCTTATGATAGAACATTTGTGCTTTTAATTTTGGACACATATATTTCAAACATTTTATCTCTGCATTTTTAAATGGTAGTCTCTGAATTTAGTGTATTGAGCAGACATCAGTCTGAGTTTTCAAACAAGCAGTAAGCCTAAAGCAAAGTGAAGTGTAAAATAAATCCAGCTAAAATAACAGCTAAATGAAGTGTTTTGAAATTTCATTTGTGGTCAACAAGTCAAAACTACTTGTCCCTCCTCCCTTCCATCTCTCTCTATTTCCAAATGTTCCTCTTTTTATATGAACCTTATATGAACTAATGTATATGAACCTTATATAAAATTTTAATAAAAAATGAGATAATACTTATCTTGTAAGAATCTTGGTGTGGTTCTCTTCATTTTGCATTATTGCTTGTCAGGCACACGGAATCAGGAATAACAAAATGAATTTCCCTGAGTAGTTTTTTTTATATATAATTTTTTTATTAATTTTCAATAAACAAACATACACAAACAAAACACAAAACATAAAAATATAAAACTTCTTTTTGGAAAATGGCTTAATCCTGGGTTACATCTTTTTGTACAGACATAAATTCAAATTCATGCTCACTTTATATACCATTTCATATCTTATTTACCATTCTACATTTTCTATATAGCTTCTTCCCTCTTTTCACTCTCTTGATTCTGTTTTATTTATTTCGTCTCAATTTAAATCATTTCTGGTTTGCAAGGCTTCGGCGGTGGCAGGAATCCGCAATCGTGCGTGGTTTCTGCTGCGCTCGTCGCTGGAGTGCCCCCAATCCAGCCAGATTTGGGGGCTATAGTTACCTTGTAGAGGTAACTGAAGACAGGGGAGATCCGGCAGGGGTCCAGAAGAATCGCAACCCACCCTCCTCAGCTGGCTTAATTCCCTTTTCCAAAAGCGGTGGAGCGGCAGTCAGAAATGGACGCCACAAAAAAGCTTCCATCCGGATAAGAATGTGCAGGAGGAAGCTGAGAAGTGAAAGTTTTTGGCTGACCAGGATAACAAGTAACATTTAAATATCCTGGAATTTAAATTTTATTAAATATACATCGCTCCCAAAGAAGACTTGGAAAAAGCGGTGAATGAAAGTTCTCCTTCCTTACAGTAATAGCATATGAATGAGAAATTGGGAAAACCCATTTTTGGCATCAGCAGGTAATTAAATTGGAAAATTAAAGCCAAGGGGACAAAGATTTCTGAACATTGGGAAAAAAAACTTTTTTTGCTATAAGTGGGAAGGGAGAGGAAAAGAATTAATATTAAGACTTTGCTGGAGGAGGCTGCTTGGAATTTATAAGACTAGAGCTAAATTGTAACAAAACTTCTAAAAGATATATTTTAATAGGAACTTTGCAACTGAACTGTAACCCCAGGAAGAGAAAGTATAAAAAGAAGAAAGTGCTAAATGAAACAGTCTGTGTGTATCTGGATTGCTTGGTGACTTTGGGACTTTTGGAAATTATTAATTGAAAGACTAAAAACATTTGGGTTGTTTAAAATTTTTTTCACAATGGCATTACTTGTTGATGAACTGAAAATGGAATTTAAAAAGCTAAAAGAAGAGGAACAATAAGGAAAGGGCTCTTCTGAATCTGTTTTCCATTTCTTAGAAATGGCGATTTCTACCTACCAGAAACTACAAGAAGATTGGGATGAAGAAGAAGCCATCTTTAATGAACAAGCAACTCTAGCTGGTGAAGAAATGGGAAAGAGGGGAAAGAGAATGGAGAATTTAAGACTTAAAAAAACAACCAAAAAAGGGAAAAATAAGGTGAAAATCGATACAATGTCAGAAAGCAACAGAAAAGAGGAATATAGAAGAGGGTGGAGATTAAGAGGGTGGAACTCAAGAGACAGGGAGGTAAAAAGGCTAGATTGGAAAAGAAAGGAAAGGAAAAAGGGAAGAGAAGTTACAAAGATTTGAAACAAGATGTAAAGAAACAGGATTTATTCAGAGATAATGGGTAAAATATACAATTAAAAAAGAGATTCTGCAAAAGTACATAAGACTGTATTGTTGTATTTGTATTTGAAATAATGTTAGAAAATTGGTATACTATATGATTATAAAATGGGATAAATATTAAAAGGAATGTAAAATGCTTAAGACTTAACAATAGAGTTTAATTTGCTATGGATTATTGTTTTAATTATATTATAAACTTATTCTTTCTTATTTTAAAATATAGTACGTAGCTTTAGAATGTACTAAGCAGAATCAGAATGAAAATTATATATTATTTTAAGTGCTAAACTTAAGGGAAAGATATAAAGGCGTCATATTTCAATCAGTGATTACAGGAGAAATTTTGTGTTAATGAGAAAAGATAATAGATAATTGAAACAGAATTGCCCTGAGTAGTTTTATTGTTACTGCTGCTTACCCATACATAGGGATCATGCCAGACCAAAGCATACTCTGCATAACTAGCAGATAATTCCAATGAATCCTTAAGGGAGGATTCTTCCTAGTAATTGTGAAAAAAGGAAGGAAGGAAGGAAGAAGGAAGGAAAGGAAGGAGAGTTTTGCCTTGTTATGCCTGTTTGATTGGGTCTCCTACCTAAGCAGGGATTGAACAACAAGACCTCCAAAGTTCTTTCTAAGTCTGTTATTTTGCGTTTTGATCAAACTAGCAATAGTTTAAAATTATTTTGGAGTAGATGTCATTGCTGTATGATATTTGAAGAGATCTTGCAGATCTTATCTAAACACAAATGGAACCATAACTTCATAATATTTTGTGGAAGGAAACACAATAAAGTTGGATTTGAGATTTAATGAAAAGCATGACACTGTTCCACTAATTTGTGGTGTGATTGTTACCTCACCAGTCCCAGTTTT
>NW_020769430.1:306189-319429 GCF_900518735.1 Pseudonaja textilis
TTGAGCTGGAGGTATCAGGGGGGAATCTGTTTGTGCCCAGGTGTTAGCCTGGCTTGTGGTGTGGAGATTTTTTTGTTTGTGAGTGCAGGCTTCCAAATGATTGACAGTCTGGTGGAATCACAAAGCTGAATACGATCTATCTATCTATCTATCTATCTATCTATCTATCTATCTATTTGTTTTCTTAAGTTTTCGCGGGTACTTACATGTATGGCATTCAGCTTTGTTCGGGTGTTTTCCCACGTCATTGTAGTTGTGCTTTTAAAGTTGTAGCAATGTTTCGGCAGAATCTCATCTGCCATCATCAGGCTTCTGTATTGAATATATATATATTTGCAATAGAATACCTTATGCTACCAGGCTTGAAATTTTGCACCTGGACAACCTAGAACTATGCTGCCTACGGTCTGATCTAAACTTAGTACACAAAATTGTCAGCTACAATGTCCTACCTGTTTTACTTCAGCATCAACTGCAATAATACATGGACAAACAATAGAAATAAACTCAAAGTAAACTGTACCAAACTCAATTGCAGGAAAGATGATTTCAGCAACAGAGTGGTGAATGCTTGGAACTCACTACCTAACTCTGTTGTTACATCCTCAAACCTCTAAAATTTTAACTTTAAACTGTCTACCATGGACCTCAGTCCATTTCTAAGAGGTCTGTAAGGGGGCATGCATAAGCACACCAGCGTCCCTGTCCTACTGTTCCCATTTATTCATTTATTTGTACTCATTTATTATAACAAATAACAGATAATCAGAGTTGGAAGTGATCTAGTCTAACATTCCACCCAAGCGGGAGACCCTACACCATTTCTGACAAATGGCAGTCCAATCTCTTCTTGAAAGTCTCAAGTGATGGCACTCCCACAACTTCCGAGGGCAAGCTGTTCCATTGGTTTATTGTTCTAACTGTCAGAAAGTTTCTCCTTATTTCCAGGTTAAATCTCTGGTTGTTCAATTTCCATCCATTATTCCTTGTCTGGCCTATAGACACTTTAGAAAATAGCTTGACCCCTTCCTCTCTGTGGAAGCCCCTCAAATATTGGAAGACTGCTATCATGTCTCCCTTGGTCCTTCCCTTTAGTAGACTAGCAAAGGCCAGTTCCTGTAACCGTTCTTCGTATGTTTTAGTCTCCAGTCCCCTAATCATCCTGGTTGCTCTTCTCTGTACTTTTTCTTGAGCCTCAACATCTTTTTTACAATGCGATGAACAAAACTGGATGCAGTACTCTAGGTGTGGTCTTATGTATATACTTATACCTGTTTATATTTATATATTTATATGTTATGTTCATACTTACACTTGTTTTCTCATACACACTTGACAAAAATAAATAAATAAAATCTTAACAGACTTCTCATATCAGAATGGATTCAGAATTGGCCTTAATATTTATAGGCAATGTACATTCCATTGCATAGCCATCTATTTAAAAATCATGTGACTTATGACTACAATGGAGTTTAATTTTTCATCCAAGAAATATCTTTCAAGAAAAAAAAAAACAAGAAAGTCCAGTTGCCTTTTGGAAAAGCATCTTTGGGAAACCATAACCTGGATGACTGACAAATGACCAGAGAAATTTTGAAAGAGCAGCTTTAAGTTTTCGTTTCTCATGCTATGGATTACTGGATTCATCATGAGTGAAATAATACAATACAATATTGCAATTATAAAATCAAGATCTGGTGGTGTGTTATAAATGGGCCTTAAATAAGCAAATAAAACATATGTAACAATGTGGAAAAGACAGTAAGGTGTGATAGGAGACCTGGAGAAGGCTTTTTTTTCCTTTCCTGAACTGAAGGAATTTATAGAACAGAGAAGATCTGCACATAGGTGATGACAATAAATATGAGACAACCAAATCCTAATGTAGAGCTGAACAATACAATTCCAATTTCAGTTATGTATGATCCACCACAGGCAATCTTCAGTAAACTTTGGATTTCACAGTAAAATTGATTGATAATATTAGAGCAAAAAGGAGTAATGAAAGTTTCAATAGTGTCCATTACAGAGTGAACACATTACAGCGATCCACACACGAGTAATCATTGTGGTGCAGCCTGTCCTGTTCATTGTTATTTCATATTGTAAAGGATTGCACCAGAGGTGGTATTCAACAGGTTCTTACCAGTTCTGGAGAACCGGTAGCAAAAAATTTGAGAAGTTCAGAGAACCGGCAAATATCACCTCTGACTGGCCCTGACCCCATATATTATCTGCCTCCCGAGTCCCAACTGATTGGCTGGGTCTTCTTTTGTTGTCCTGCACAGGAGAATGGAGCTGGAAAGGAGTGGGGTGGGTAGGGAATGGGATTTTGTGATAACCTTCCCCTGGAGAGGAGTGGGAATGGAGATTTTGCAGTATCCTTCCCCTGCCATGCCCACCCAGCCATGCCCACCAAGCCACGCCCACCAAGAAAACAAACATGAGGACTTGAGTTACACATCCTGAGTAGCAAATGTGCCTTGTATTTGTAAGCAAATTAAAAATGACTGAAACTGAACCAATGTCTTGTATAGCTAAATTTATCAAGAAGAAATACATGAGGGTGTGAAGATGGTGGTCAAAACCAATTGCAATGATGATTAGAAAATTCCCTGTTAATGTCATTAAATACAGTATCAGTAATAAAACTGCATATATAATCTGTAGCTCCCAAATCTTTGATAATTGCAAAAGAAGAAACTCAGATGTGTAATTGTGCATTTTTAATTGTGATTTTTAATTGTGAGCATGTTCTCCCTAGAAAAAAGGGAATAGCAATTAAGTATTTTCTATGAAATGAATTTTAATAGTTATTAGTAGGATCTTTCAATGTCTCATAATTGTCCATTAAAACCTTAGGGAAAGACAAGTGAAACAGACAGGTATTTTTATTAAAACTCATCACATTCAATTTTCTGCTTCCCAAAATATTTGTCAGCACTCTCTATCTCTGAATTATTTCTGGGAATATTTCTGTCTCCATCATTTGAACTATTTCTCTCATCAAATTTCAGTATAGTTTATAATATATATTTGTTTTTTTTAAAAAGAAAAAGAATTGTAGAGGTTCAAAAGAATGAAATGCAGAAAAATGGAAACTGAGAAAATCATTCTTCTAGAGAATAATTATGTTTAAAGTTCTTATGGTTTGAAAATTGTGGAATTCAGTAATATTGAGCCTCTTTGTTTTCTGTTATATTGTGATTTAAAATGTAAATCATTTTATTAAAATTGTAAACCATTTTATTTTTGATGTCTAGCCACATAAAATACATTTTTTCAACTGCTGATGAAGCACATTTTTTGTTCCCACTGCCCAGGAAAAAAAAACATAATTAAAAGATATTCTTTAAAAATTTGGAGGTCTGAAAATAAAGTTTAATTTTCCATATATTACTATTTTTAACCCTATCATGTGAAAGGTAGACAGGAAATTCCCAAGGTTTGCTTCAATCCAGAACCTATGTAGGCTGCTTATAAATTTAAGAATGAATCTACAGAGACCCATATATATTAGATCTGATTTGGTTCAAATCATCTTTTAAATTAGTTGTTTAGTCAATTAGATTCATCTTAATTAGGATCAAAATGTTTGAATTGGTTCACATCCATTGATTTGTAGCTGGGGAAAATAATATATGACAAATCTTCTAATCAATAAGGGTTAAGCTCAGTCTTTAAGTTTAGTTGATTGTGTCTGCATCCTTATTAGAAACATTTTTGAGGGAGGTAATGCTTAATATTTTATTTTTAAATACTTTTGTATTTTCAGAGAAAGAGAGAAAAATAAGTATAATTAAAGGGAAAGGGGAATAACTCACCATCTTTATTCATGCAACCCAGTGATGGGTTTCAATTTTTTTTCACTACCAGTTCTGTGGGTGTGGCTTGGTGGGCATTGTTTGGTGGGCATGGCAGGGAAGGATACTATAAAATTTCCATTCCTACCCCATTCCAATGGAAGGATACTGCAAAATCTCATTGCCTCTCCACCCTATTAACCTGCTTTCCAGCTCTGTTCTCCTGTACAGAGCAACAAAGGAAGACACAGCCCATCAGCTGGGACTCGAGAGGCAGATATTAGATGGGGGCAGGGCCAGTTGGAGGTGGTATTTGCCGGTTCTGCAAACTACTCAAAATTTCCACTACCAGTTCTCCAGAATTGGTCATAACCTGCTGAATACCACCTCTGATGCAACCATTGCTAAGATTGTATGCTATAGATCCATAAATGGCATATCATCTAGTACCTCTGGTCTTTCCCCCAAAATATAGTAAGAGTTAGATTATATTGGAAATATAATGGAGCCTCAGTAGATGAGAGATTTCCAAAACTCTATGAGATGTTTCCCAAGAGTCTCTATTATTTTAAGTGAAGAATTCTATAGAAGAAAAATCCTGATGTCCTGATTTAAGAAACCTGATAATAAGAAGGGATACATCAAATAGCCCAGATCTACAACTTACAACCACATAGTGGAAATTTAAAAGTGATCCATTTGAAGATCATTTATAATACATCTAAGGGTAATATGTAAGCATCTTAGAACATAGTTTGAGGGTAATTAAATATCAATACAGCTATTGAAAAATTGATAAGATGATTTCAGTATCTTAATTTTAATAAATGCTTACAGAGTATATTTCACAAATGCTCTTAGATGGTGTTATAGGGCCCTGTTCAGAGTCCATTATGGTAGGAGAAATCCTAACAGGCTTACCAATCTTTTCAGATATGTTTGCTTGAAGATTCATATTTCATAGTTTGGACAGGTGGGAACTGAAAGTGCTTTGTACTGGGAATGAATGCATCACAGAATGAGGCGAGGTGGCTAAATTGGTTGCTCAGGCTTTATTTAATTTGCACGCTAATAGCGAATGAACCACTCAGCCGTGAGGCAACAGCTGTTGGCCTGTTTGACAGCTCCTTATATAGTCGGCTGTCAAACTACCAGCCAATCAGGTTGCGGGTGGGCAGCCCCTGCAGGAAACCGGATGAGAGGGGGAACTTCAGAACATAGAACTCCTTCCCACTTTGACAGCGCATGCGTACTCTTCGAGGTAGGCCAGGTGGCGCCAGACCCTAGTTGATCTGTGTAGCAATGGCCCATTGGATGCGGCGGGAACCTATTCAGCTGGAACCTCTTCAACTAGAACCTCCGACTGCTGCAGTTGGAACTCTGCTGGTGATTCCTCGACCCATGGCCTCTCTGGTGAGTGTGGCTGCTGGCATGTGGTTGGTGCAGATGGTCTTATGTCGGTTCCTGAGAACTCATCATTCTCCCTCATTAATACAGCTCCTGGCCTCAGGTTCCCTCACCCCCTTAATTGATTAATGTGGTGCCTCCTGGTTCGGCCCTCCTCTAACTTCACAATGTATGAACACGGCCCAGTTATTCTTGTTATGGACGCCGGTATTCACAGGGTATTACCAGTGTAGTTCCTAGTAAATACCTGGTCCCCCACATCAGATTCCCTGGTATTGCTATGCAAGTCAAGGAGCTTGTCTGGTGTATAGGCAAGATAAAGCCTGTTCTAAGTCTTTGGCCCACCGGGCCCATCTTTGCTAGTGCCTCTTTCACAGATCTTACCCCTCATTCTGCCATATCATTACTAGAGGGATTGAAAGGAGCAATTAAGGCATGTCTTATGCCTAAACTAATGAGAAACAGTTCAAAACTCCTTGAGGTAAATTGTGGCCCGTTATCTGATACAATTAGATCAGGAAGCCCATGGGTTTTGTAAAGCTTTACCTTTACCTTTTGTAAAGCTAAGCTGACAGCTTCAGATGTTGTAGAGGTCATTAAAATTACTTCAACCCACTTGGAGAAAGCATCTAAGATGAGAAAGGTCTGGCCTTGGAAGAGCCCTGCAAAATCAATGTGCAGGCGTGACCATGGACCTCTGGGGGCTTCCCACTCTCTTACTGGGGCTTTTGGGGGTAATGGCCTAGTTTCCTGACACTGCTGACACCCTGACAACCATTCAGATATTGCCTGGTCCATCCTTGGCCACCACACATAACTTCAGCCTAGGGACTTCATACAAATGATGCCTGGGTGACCCTTGTGGAGTGCCCCCAGTACATGCTTTTGTAAGGATGAGGGAATTACCACTCTACTCCCCCATAGTAAACAACCTTTGCTGCAAGACAGCTCTTATTGCCTTATTTTGAAGGGGTGACAATCAACAGGCACAGACCCTTGTGGCCATTCCCTTTTCACCCAGTCCAGAATTTGTCTTAAGAGTCTCTCTTTAGCTGAATGGGCAGCAATGTCTGCAGCGGTCAGTAGATGTTGATGGTCAATGAGGAGGATGGATTCCTCAGCCTCCTGGTCCTCTGCTGCAGCTGGAATTGGGAACCTGCTGAGAGCATCAGCATGGCTGAGATGTTTGCCCAGATGATATGTCAGTGTGTACGAGTATGCTGCCAAAAAAAACCCCACCTTGTCATTCGAGGGGAGAGTATTTGAGGAGTCTTTTTATCCCAAGCGAATAAACCTAGTAAGGACTTATGATCATGATAAGTTCAAACTTATGTCCATAAACATATGCGCGGAAACGTTTAACGCCAATAATGGCATCAAGAATATTGGATGTAAGAAGATTAAAGCAAGATGAAACCAGAGCTACAACTTAGAGCTTAAATACTTCTTTCCAAGTTTAAATGACAGAAGAGCTAAGTGGCAACCTGAGTATCAACAAGTGAAAACACATCTGTAAAAAAATAGCCCAATTGTTCAAGATCAAATTCACTCAGCTCACTACAATTACTGAACATGCCTGGCAAGAGGTAGCAGCGTCTCTTCAGCCTTGGCTGATTTGATGTAAGGAAAGCAGGCTGGAAATAATGCACAGTATATTTGACGGGAATCCCAGAATTACTTGGGCTGCAGTATGCATGGAAAAGTATATTAGTCTCTAGAGGGGAAGCACCAAACTGTTTGTGGTTGATTCTTTCTAACTTAAAGTAATAAAAATAATCAAACATGTCCTCTTAAGGATCTTAGCTGGATTTAGATTTTGAGTTTAATAAAGAAATCACCTTCTAAAAAGTAAGCATGCCCAAGGGAAAATGGTTTGACATATCTATAGATATCTATATGAAGGTTAAAATACATTTTAAAACTATTCCTTAATAATGTGCATGTGCAGTTTATGTGACTTGATTAAGGAAATATTTTCTTTTGATCCAGATATATTACAAATACCACATACACATATGAAATATATTCTTCAGAAGCATTCTGATCTTTTTTAAAACTATTCTGCAGGTAGAATGTTATGTATCTGAAAAACTTAATCAACAATCTTTTTAGGTGTTCTGGATTCTTGTGCATATATATATATGGTTTAAATCAGTGGTCGCCAACTGGTGGGCCACATCCCACTGGTGGACCATGGAAAAAATTTGCTGGGCTGAAGAAGAAATGGTCCCCAAAAGCAATTAATCTGTGCTGCGCAGTTCATGCACCTCCTGGCTCTTCAAGGGACCCCAGAGTCAGGTCCCTGAGATGCATGCACCAACCACTTTCCACACACAGTGGCAGCAAAGGTAACAGCAATTCCCACCCCCAGTGCCCACTGTTAGCTCTCCCCATTAGTTTTCTAGCTTTGAATTACTCCCACCTCTCTTTCCTTCCACCTCCCTCTCACCCATGTGCAGGCAGGCAAGGGAGATGGAGATGTGCACAGCTCTCAGCTCTTCCAGCCCTCACTGCCTCTCCCAACATCGAAGCCTTGGAGACTCAGGCAAAGCTGCTGCAGTGGTAGCGTCCTGAGTTGCCTTAGCATGCTCGGTTAGTTAAGATTCGCCCTACCCAGAGAAGGAGGTGCTGGAGGAGGAGGAGGCAATAGTGGAGAAGCAAACAACTTAGGGTGCTACCATTGTAGCAGCTTTGCCTACGTCTCTGACGATTCGATGTTGGGAGAGGCAGCGAGGGCTGGAAAAGCGGAGAGCTGCACACAGCTCTGTCTCCCTTTCCTTGCCTGCCTGCATGAGGGCATGGGGGAAGGGAGAAGGAAAGAAAGAGAGCTGGGAGCAATTCAAAACTAGAGAACTAATGGGGAGAGCTGACAGCAGGCACTGGGGGAGGGGACTGTTGTTGCCGCCACTGTTAGATCGGTGGATCGGGTCACATAAGAGGCGAGACGCAAAAGTGAACAATCAGCTCTTTATTGAGGCATCTGAATAAGGGCAGTTAAAGTGTGCGAGCCGCTTGGCTTTATACAGCCGGCCGGTGGCTTGGTGGCCAATGGCAGCGCTTTGAATCTCCCGCGATCGGCTCGGCCAATCGCGGTAGATTCTTAGCGCTCCAATCACAGTCGTTTAAGGGACCAATCGGGTTGCGGTTCGGGTGGACCAATCAGAACGCGAGTCTTCGAGAATGTTAATACAGAACACCCCTCCCCTCATGGTTTCGTCCGACGCAGCGTCGTGACGTAGTCGCGCAGGTAGGTGGGGCTCCGAATCTGTCTGGCTGACCTGCGTGGCTCAGTCTGTGTGTGATCGTCGGCCGGTTCGGACGGGCTCCACGTCGCTCTCCACTTCGCTGATGGAACCGCCTGGAAGGGTGAGCCGGGCCTGTCACCGCAACTCCTGCCCGGACTGCCTGGGTTGGTCGAGTTGCGGTTCCTGTTGCTCTCGCTCGGTCTTTCCGGGCTGGTTGAGCTGGCTTGGCTGCACCTTCCAGGTGAAGATCCCATCTGCGACAGTTCGAGGTCTGCTGGTGAGTATTTGGGTGTTTCTGTCTTCTGGTGCGGGGTGTTCGGCTTGCGTTGGGGGGTGTGCCGTTGATGCTTCCGGCCTGCCGTTGTTTACCGGCTTGGATGTTGGGGCTTCCCCTCCCTCTCTGCTTTCCTTGGTTGTTGTTGTTGAGGTGTCGGGGTTGCTGGTGGCTAGTCTGGACCATAGCTGGTCGATGTGCCGCTTCCAGTTCCTTCCGTCTGTCATTTGGAGTCTGTATGATCGGGGCCCGGTTACCTGTGTTATTTGCGCAGGTACCCAGATGGGGTCTCCCGTGAAGTTCTTCGCGTAGACCATGTCCCCGATGTTGAATGCCCGGTTCCGGCTGGAGGAGTCCGGGGGTTTCTCAGGGTTGTAGGTGGGGTGTAGGCAGTCCAGTGGGGACCTCAGTTTCCTTCCCATTAGTAACTCTGCTGGGCTCTTGTTCGTGGTCGAGCTCGGCGTGATGTGCTGTATGAAGAGTAGTTTGTTTATTTTTTCCTGGATGTCACCGGTTTCGATTTTTTGGATGGCTTTTTTTGTGTATTGGACCATCCGTTCCGCCCTACCATTCGCCACCATCGTTTTCTGGCCACCCCCGCTCTACCCAGCTCAATACCCGCGCCAGCCGTTTGTCTTTATTTGTTTCATGGGCAATGTCTGGCATGGTTACGAGCGTGCTGGGTAGGGTCTCGATTTGCAGGGTCGTCATTGTGGGTGCTGGATTGTCGTCTAGGTCGGGTAGTGGTGACCGGCTTAGTGTGTCAGCATGCAGAATGTTTTTCCCGGGCCGGTGTGACAGTTCGTATGAGTATGCGGCAAGGAACTCGGACCACCGCGTCATCCGGGGTGAAAGGATGTTCGGGGTTGCCTTGTTCCCTGCGAGTATCCCGAGCAGGGGCTTGTGGTCTGTTATGATTGAAAAGTTCCTACCATAAAGGTACTCGTGGAACCTTTTCACCCCGGCGACGATGGCGAGGGCTTCTTTGTCCAGTTGACTGTAATTTCTCTCTGGCTTGGCCAGCGTTCGGGAGAAGAAGGCGATGGATGCTTCCTTCCCGTCGGGTAGGGTGTGGCTGAGGACTGCTCCGATGCTGAAAGGTGATGCGTCGCACATTACCGTGAGCAGGAGGGTCTCACTGTACTGGATCAGGACTGCGTCCGATGTCAACAGGTTTTTTGTTCGTTGGAACGCAGTCTCCTCCCGCTTCCCCCAGGTCCAGATGGCCGCTTTATCTAGTAACCGGTGCAGGGGTTCCGCCACGGTCGCCTTTTGGGGTAGGAAAACATTGTAAAAGTTAAGCAGTCCCAAAAATGCCCGTAGTTCCGCCTTGTTTGTTGGTGTGGGGGCTTCCTTGATGGCTCTGAGTTTCTTCCCGGTGGGGTGTATTCCGTGCCAGTCCAGGAGGTACCCCAGGAACTCGACCCTCTCGGTGTGGAGTTGGCATTTGTTTCTTTTGACTTTAAGGCCGGCGTCTTTGAATTTGTTAAGCACCGCCCTTAAACGGGTCTCCAATTGCTCTTTGTTGGCGGCTGTGATCAGCACGTCATCGAAGTAGGGAACCACCCCTTTTATTCCCTGGAGGAGCCTCTCCATGAGACTTTGAAAGACTCCTGGGGCGACGCTGACTCCAAATTGGAGTCGGTTGCACCTAAAAGCCCCCCGGTGTGTAACAATCGTTTGCACTTCGGCTGTCTCCGCGTCGACCGGCAATTGCTGATATGCTTGTGCCAAGTCGAGTTTTGTGAAGACCCGGCCTCCCCCCAGTGAGTGCAGAAGGTGCTGTACTACTGGGACTGGGTAGGAGCTTTGCTGCAGTGCGTGATTGAGGGTGGCCTTGTAGTCCCCGCAAATCCTTATGGAGCCATCAGGCTTGATGGGGGTGACTATTGGCATTTCCCAACGGGCATGGTCGATGGGCTCTAGTACCCCTTATGTGACGAGCTTGTCTAGTTGCTCGTCGATTTTCGGCTTGAGCGCAAAAGGCACTCGCCAGGGTTTGAGGCGGATTGGGGCAATGTTAGGGTTAAGGTTGAAAGATATAGGGGGCCCTCGGTACTTGCCTAGCGAGTTGTCGAAAACCTCCTGGAATTCTTTTACAAGCGTCGCCTCCCAGTCGGCCTCGTCTGTGTGATGGATGCCCGTCACTTCGATGCCCAGCGGGGCGAACCATTGCAGGCCGAGCAAGCTGGGGCGGTCCCGGTTCACGATTGTGAGTGGCAAGATGTCGGTGTGGTCCTTGAACGTGACCTTAAAGTGCCCGATGCCGACCACAGGGATGCGATTTCCCTGATAGTCTTTCAGGATCAGCTTCTGGTTGTCTAGTTCGTCGCGGTGGATGGTAGGGACTAGGCGCTTGATTGTGCACCAAGAAACCATTGAGAGGTAGGACCCGGAGTCCACTTCCATCTCACAGGGCTGGTCCTCGATGCACAGGGCCACGTGTACCTTTCGGGCGTCCATGGTTGATGAATGGCCGATGACGACCGTCTGGTGGGTTTCCTCGCGCCGCTGTGCTTCGCTGAGTCGTCTGCTGCGGTTGTCGTGGCTCCACCGGCTCTCAGTCGGTCGGTCTCGGTGCCTGGGGGGGGTGCCGTCTCAGCGTCGTGGGCTGATTCCTCGTCGCTGGGGGCTGTAGCTCTTTTTGTTGCGGCACACCTTGGCGATGTGCCCCCGCTTCTCGCAGTGCCTGCAGATGGCATCGAGGAAACGGCATTCGGAGCGGGGGTGATCGCCGCCGCACCCGGCTCAATGAAAACTCAACTTACGTCCCCTGCGATCCCGGCGGTCGCGCTCGGTCTGCAGCCGATAGATTTCCTCGTCCTCGTCCTCGGTGTCGGATTGGGGTTCGAAGTCGCCATGGTGCATGGTCGTTTCTCGACGGCTGGGTTCCCCGGGCTTTGAGGTGGCTGGGGTCGCTTCGTTGGTCGGTGGCCGTTCGGTCGTGTTGTCTTGCCTCATCCGGGCTGCTGACTGGCGGGTCGCCTCGGCGGCGGTGGCCTCGGCAAGGGCGTCAGCGAGGGAGATGTTGCCTCTGGCCATCAGCCGGCTCTGCAGCACGGGGTCTCGGAGTCCGAGGACGACTCGGTCCCGGAGTGCCTGGTCCAGGTCGGGGAATTCACAGGGGCCTCCCAGGTTCCGCAGCTGGGCCACGAAGTCGCCGATGGTCTCGCCTTCGCACTGATCTCGGCAGTAGAAGTCGTGCCTACGGATGAGGATGGGCACGGTAGGGGCGTAATGGCGGCGCAGGATGGGCTCGAGGTCACCTCAGTCCATCTCCTTGACGTCGGTGGGTTTCGCCAGAGCCTTGGCCATTTTGAACACCGCGGGCCTGCAGTGTGTTAGGAATACCGTCCGTTTCCTCTGGCCGTTGGCGTCCTTGAGGTTGCTGCATTCCAGAAACATCTGGAAGCGATCGATGTAGGATTCCCAGTCTTCGGTTGCTGGGTCGAACGGAGCGGGTGGCAGGGTGCTGGCCATCTTGCAGGGCGCTGGTCACTGTTTGCCACGTGCTAGCTGGTTCTTGCCTCACGATCCCACCCTCGTCACCAGTGTTAGATCGGTGGATCGGGTCACATAAGAGGCGAGACGCGAAAGTGAACAATCAGCTCTTTATTGAGGCATCTGAATAAGGGCAGTTAAAGTGTGCAAGCCGCTTGGCTTTATACAGCCGGCCGGCAGCTCGGCGGCCAATGGCAGCGCTTTGAATCTCCCGCGATCGGCTCGGCCAATCGCGGTAGATTCTTAGCGCTCCAATCACAGTCGTTTAAGGGACCAATCGGGTTGCGGTTCAGGTGGACCAAACAGAACGCGAGTCTTCGAGAATGTTAATACAGAACAGCCACCACCATATGTGGAGCATGCATCTCAGGGACCTGAGCTGGGAGGTGCAGGAACTGCAAGTGGGAGTGTTTGGTGGTTTTTAAGATCTCCTGGAAGGTGGTAGATTGGTGTTTTGTAGGTCTTGGTGAAAGAGTGAGCTTTGGTTCACCTCCTTTCCTCCTCTGATAATGCAAAAGATGCTCTCTCTCTCTCTATCTCTCTCTTTCCCCTCCCCCACCCCCAAATAATCACTGGCTGTGCCTGGGTTTAGCAGTGAAATGCTAAAGTGAGCGAAGTGCCCCCAGGGTCACCTTTCCTTGCCTGTCTCCAGGTGAGGCTGGAAGAGCCCTCCCCTCCCCAGCTTGTACTCAGCTGCAGATCTGAGCTCTCACAATCGTCCACCTGGCATCTGAAAGGAGTGCCCACTTTCTCCCCCACCCTTCCCCCAATTAATCACCAAGGACGGCAGTCCTTCTGCAGGCAGATGCCTGCTGAGAAGACCCTGGAGTGGTGGCTAAGAGGCGCTGTCCGCCCAAGGAGAGAAAAGGCCCCTTTCTGCCTCTGCTTCTCCCAGTGGCAGTTGCCCCGAGGCCCCTCAGCTCAAACACACACACACCCTACCCAGGTGCAGGTGGGGGGAGGCTTCCAGCCTGGAACATTTTATTTTGTTATCATTAAGCATTTAC
>NW_020769430.1:319529-330978 GCF_900518735.1 Pseudonaja textilis
ATATATATATATATATATATATATATATATATATATGTGTGTGTGTGTGTGTGTGTGTGTGTGTGTGTGTGTGTGTGTGTGTGTGTGTTTTCTGAGGTTCTCGCGGGTATTTGTATGTGGATCTTTGGTTGTTCGGGTTTTCTCCCGCGTAAGATTGGCAGTATCTAGGCAACGTTTCGATGAAGTCTCATTCATCATCTTCAGGCTTCTTTCTTCGGCTCTGTGCTTCTCTCTATATATATATGTTCTGTGCTTCTCTATATCTATATATGTTCTGTCTCACCTGTGGCCACAAGGTGAGAATCCAAATGTCCAAAGGAAAAAGCACGAACAGACAATATCAGGAACAACAGAGTTAACTTTCCTCTATAGTCATCATTGGCAGCTTTCCCAGAAGCTGCCAATTATCTACAAACCGCACTAAAAACATCTGAAAAGTCAGATAGTTCAGGAGGTATAGAGACGGTGGGGGCAGCGATGTCTTGACCAGCACAGGTGTGTTGTAGATGGTCCACACACTGGAGACTCGGGAACAAAATGGCGGTCTGTGCCCATGCTACCCGAGGATCATGCAACCGTAGCCAAGCCATTCCGAGAACCAAGGGGAGATGGAGGTCCGATGTGATGTAAAAACTAATCGCCTCCTCATGGTCCCCAATGACCAGGTGTACTGGCTGAGTAGCAAAACAAATAGGCCCAGACCGCAGTTCTTGCACATCAATGGTTTCCACTTTATTGGGAGGCTCCACAGCAACCAAGGGAATGTCAAAATGTGTTGCAAAAGCCTGGTCCATAAAGCTGGTTGTAGCCGCCGAATCCACTAATGCAACCGCAGGAATCCCCTCTGACCGGGACTGTAAGCAAACCTGCATGTCCAAAAGCAAATGTTGGGGAGGACCAGGGTTCACCTCCGCTACTTTGGGTGGTTGTTTGATACTTGTCTGGCTTAGAGTTTCCCCAAGACCACACTGACCTTGTTTCCCTGACTGTACAAGATTAGATTTGGGCACTGGCTTTCGTGTCCCCCGTTGTTTACCAGGACAGGAACTTGCAAAATGTCCAGACCCCCCACAATACAGACACAAGCCTCCCTGGAATCTCCGCGTGCGTTCTTGTGCCATCAAACGAGGGCGGACCACACCCAACTCCATTGGTTTCTTGGTCCTGGTCACGGCACTGTGGGAGACCTGGGGCGTTGGTTGCACAGGATGTTGCTGCGGCCTTGAAGGGGAGGGCTGCTCTGGAACTGGGCATCTAGTCTTGTGCCATTGAAGCCGCGCATCAATGCGCAAACATTGCACCACCAGAGCATCCAGGGTTAGAGCCGGCTCCACATGCACCAACTCGTCTTGAATTTCTTCTGCCAAACCTTCTTGAAAAGCGTCCATGTGGGCTGCCTCATTCCAAGCAGAGTCCATGCAGAGCAGACGAAACTCTGCAATAAACTCTTGCAAAGGGCGTTTCCCCTGATGAATGTCCTTTAAACGTCTGGCTATGGTTTGAGTTTTTATGGGGTCCTCATACATAGAACGTAAATGGTGCCAAAAGCCCTGATAGTCATTCAATAAAGGAATATTTTGCACCAACAAAGGAGTGGCCCATCTTGCAGCTGAACCTGACAAGAGACTGATAACAAACCCCACCTGAGCCCGGTTATCAGGGAAATCTTCTGGCCGAAGAGACATACATAATTGACACGGCCCCATAAAAGCTGGGAACATTTCAGGCTGTCCAGAGAATTTATCTGGCACAGCTACCGGGCATTTCCTATGGGGAGGGGCAGGAGCAGCAGGAGCTTGCATCAACGTAAGGTGATTAACCAGCTGGGTGACTTGTTTCTGCAATACCTGGTTATCCTGCAGAAGCTGGTTAATCTGTAACTGTTGCTGCTCTAATTGTGTTTTGTCCATTTTGGTTAGAAGATGAGATGAAGGTTCGGGTCAAAAATGTTCTGTCTCACCTGTGGCCACAAGGTGAGAGTCCAAATGTCCAAAGGAAAAAGCATGAACAGACAATATCAGGAACAACAGAGTTAACTTTCTCTGTAATCGTTGGCAGCTTTCCCAGAAGCTGTCTACAAACCCAGATAACGAGCAGCATGATAAATCAAATCTGAAAGGCAAACAGAAGGCTTCTTCCAAACTGTGAGTGTAATTAACAAAGTTTGACCCTAACAAGGATCTCTAGCTAACACACCTCCTTATATTCCTTGAAGGGGTGTATCAGTCTCTCTAATTAGTCTCTGATTTGATGTGTCCTTTCAATTTGTGTTTGACGTCTCAGCCTATGTCTAGTCCTTGCATCAACCCAACATTCGTCAGTTTGATCACCACTCAAAGACTCTGGCATGTTCTGTGGATCAGCTGCTGACACCTGAGGCACAATTGATGTGGAAGGTTCTGGAGAGGATGATGATTCAGACACTTCCTCATCCTCCTGGCTCACGTTTGCATCTCCCATTAAAGCAGGCTCAAATTCCAATGCCAAACCCTCGAATCTGTGTCTTCTGACACATCAGACTCAAAGCGCACAGCAGGCTCAAACCTCCCAGTCAAACATTGCACCACCAGAGCATCCAGGGTTAGAGCCGGCTCCACATGCACCAACTCGTCTTGAATTTCTTCTGCCAAACCCTCCTGAAAAGCGTCCATGTGGGCTGCCTCATTCCAAGCAGAGTCCATGCAGAGCAGACGAAACTCTGCAACAAACTCTTGCAAAGGGCGTTTCCCCTGATGAATGTCCTCATACATAGAACGTAAATGGTGCCAATATAATTTTTATATTTTATATATATATAAACAGAAGCCTGGTGATGGCAGATGAAATTCTGCCAAAACGTTGCTACAACTTTAAAAGCACAACTACAATGACGTGGGAAAATACCCGAACAAAGCTGAATGCCATACGTGTAATATAGGCAGATTATGGAACAATTATTGGCTGGATGTAGCATCCTCTTCTTCCCTTCAGGACTATTTTCATGTGTAGTACCTTTTTGGATAGGACTAAATATCTATTAAAGCAAATTGCTTTAATATCATTCATGAATATTAAAGAAACATTCTTCCCATTCTTCAAATTTAAGAATCGTTTGTCCCTGTGAGCATTCTGAATCTGAATTAGCAAAATTTAGGATGAGTCAGTCTTAATTATGAAGTTCAATTGGTTCCAATTGTAGAAATTAAATTAAAAACATTCTGGTGATTATAATTAATTGCAGATTGTTATTAAATCATAGTAGAATATTCAGTTACCCTCAGTTTTATATCCATCCTTTCATATATTTTTTTAATCAAGATAAATGAAAACATGTATTTTATTCTATTTTTCTCAAAGATTTCTCATTATACATAGTTTGCCAGCTAATCTACCATAAAGAAATATAGAAGTCTATGTTATTTCCAAATATGTTTCAGCTGTATATAGTGTACCTTGATGAATGAATAATATTTCATATCTCTGTCATCAAAATCTTTTTATATTAAGTTAATGTGTCTACAAGTGAGAAAATTAATGTTATTCTTTATTCTTTTTCTCTTTCTTCTTGACATACACAAAGAGGGAAAGACACACAATTCATTTTTTTTCAAAAAGAAATGCCATGTAAGTTTTGAAAGAGCAACTTCAATGCCTTATTTCTTATGCCATATATTTTAATTATAAAGTCAACATTTGATAGAGCGTTAGAGGGAGACCTGATGTAAGGAAAATAAGCATTAAGCAAAAATATGGAAAAAGTCAGTAAGAAGTCAGAACTGAAGAAGCTTCTAGGATGAGAAGTTAAATGCTTTCAAGGGGAAAAAAAGCAAGAAAGTTTTTCACCTTCAGCTCCAAAAAATGAAGGTGGACAGGAAAAAAAAAGAAAACAGCAGAATCATTATTTTAAATTTAGCTTCATTAAAACTGAACTGAAATCAAACACAGTACAGTGTTCTGCTATATCTATATCAATAAGGATAAGTGGTTCAGATAAATACATACATATATACACATATACATATATGCATAAATACATGCATATTCATACACACATACATAGTAATTGATATAGTATATGTTGTATAAACAATGTACTCTATACATTTGCACATTTCATTTCATTTTCTCCTTCCCATTGACATAGATGAATAAGTAGAAATGCAGTTCCAGGACTTTTCAAAAACAAATGACCAGAGAAATTTTGAAAGAGCAGCTTTGAGGTCTTTGTTTCATATGCTGTAGATCATTGGATTCAGCATGGGTGGAATAATGGAATACAATATTGTAATTATAAAATCAAAATCTAGTCTGCTAGAAATAGGCATTTGGTAAGCAAATATAACAATAACAAAAAAAATCAAATGTAGGAACATTATTAAATATTTCTTGAACTTTCTATGAATATATCTGTTTTTCATATATTTCCTTTAAAAGAGATGCCAAAAGCTTGCAGTGTAATTCAATTACATTTTATCATCTTTTAATAGTTTGTATTTGGTTTTAATTACATCTAAAACTGAAATAACAGATAAAATTTCATTTATTAGTTCTTTTAAAAAATGCTCTCAGGCTAAGAAATCTTGAAAGAGCAACTTTGATATCCTTATTTCTCAAACTGTAGATTAATGGATTTAGCGTGGAGGGCACAACAGAATACATTACTGTAATTACAAAATCAAGGTTTGAAGGATTGTCAGATATGGGCCTTAGATAAGCAAAGTAGGCAGTAAACAAAAATATGGAAAAGACAGTGAGGTGTGGTAGACAAGTGGAGAATGTCTTTTTCCTTCCCTGAACTGACGGAATGTTTAGAACAGCAGCAAAAATCTTCACATAGGTAATGACAATAAATATGAAACAACCGAATCCTAATGTAGAACTGAACAATACAACTTCAGTTTCAGTTTTGTATGATCCATTGCATGCAATCTTTAGTAAATGTGGGATTTCACAATAGAACTGATTGATAATATGAGAGCAGAAAGGGGTAGTGAATGTTCCAACAGTGTTCAATACACAGTTGAAAAAACTGGCGATCCATACACAATTAATCATTTTGGTGCAGGCTGTCCTATTCATTATTATTTCATATTGTAAAGGATTGCAGATGGCAACATACCGATCATAGGCCATGAGAGTCAGGACAGCAATGTCAGAGCCCACAAAGAAAACAAACATGAGGACTTGAGTTACACATCCTGAGTAACAAATGTGCCTTGTATTTGTAAGCAAATTAAAAATGGCTTTGGGAATAATGACTGAAACTGAACCAATGTCTTGTATAGCTAAATTCATCAGGAAGAAGTACATGGGGATGTGAAGATGGTGGTCAAAAAAAATTGCAATGATGATTAGAAGATTCCCTGTTAATGTCATTGAATACAGTATCAGTAATAAAGCTCCATATATAATTTGTATCTCCCAAATCTTTGAGAATTCCAAAAGAAGAAACTCAGATGTGTAATTGTGCATTTTTTAATTCTGAGCATGTTCTCCCTAGAAAAAAAGGGAGGAGCAATTAAATATGCATTTGAAAAAATATGAATAGGATCTGTTTGATGTTCAATAAATGTCCATTATATTTCTTGGAAATGAGGAATGAAATCTTTTTTTTATTAAGTTTGATTGCATTCAATATTCTGCTTCCCAAAATTTGGTTTAAATCACTATTACTTGTATTGTAGCAATATTATAATGTAGCTGTCAGCAGTCTCTGTCTCTGAATGAATTCTGGGAAACTTTCTCTCTCCATCATTTGAATTGTCAATTTCTGCTATGAAATGTCAGTATGGCTTATAATACAACTTTTTTTGTAAATTTCTGTTATAAAATGTCAGTATGGTTTATAATACAACTTTTTTGTAAAAAAAAAAAAGCAAAAAAAAATATGTTCAAAGAACAAAGTGCAGAAAAATAGAAATTGGGGGAATCATTCCTCTAGAGAATAATTATGTTTAAAGTCCCTACTTGTTTGAACTTTGTGGAATTCTGCTATATTGAGATAGTTACACTCTTGCTTTCTAATATGTTGTATTTTAAAATGGCTTTACAAACCATTTTCTTTTTAGCACTGAGCTACAAAAAATGCATTTTTGAACTGCTGATGAAAATTTTGTCCCCTCCCTCAGGAAAAAACAATATCACTAAAATGTATTCTTTAAAAATTTGGAAATCTCCAAATAAAATTTAATCCTCCAGATACTACTATTTCTTAATCCTATCATGTGAAAGCTAGAAAGGAAATTCTGAAAACTTGTTTCAATCTAGAACCTTTGTAGGCTGCTTATAGATTTAACAATGAATCTTCATTGTTAGCTAGTGAAAAGAAAACATGCTGAATCTTCTAATCTATCAGGGTTAAGCTTAGTCTTTAAATTTATTTGATTATATCTGCTATGGTAATTGAGAACAATTTTGTGGGAGGTAATGCTAAATATTTTATTTTTAAATGCTCTAACATCTTTAATAAGATCTTATCTTGTTTTCATTTCCAAAATAAAACTGTCTGAAAAATAATGATATAAAATATATTAAAATATCTAATCTATTTTAACTGGGCTTATTATTATAAGAGAATAGACAAGAAAACCAAAGTTAATATTTGCAGAGACATGGAGAAATAACTGTAATTAAAGGTAACTCACCATCTTTATTCATGAAACCATTTCTAAAGTTGTATGGTATAGAGCCATAAATGGCATATGATCTTTAGCCTCTTCCTCCAAATATAGTGAGTTAGATTCTATTGGAAATATAATCGAGCCTCAGTGAATCAGAGATTTCCTAAGCGCTGTGGGATGTTTCCCAAGGGTCTGTACTCTATAAGGGGAAATACTCATGTTCTAATTTAACAAACCTGATAATGGGTGGGGTGGGGTTAAAATACATTAAAATAGCCCAGAAGTACAACCTTCTCATAATGGAAATTTAATAATGCTCAATTTAAAGGTCTTTTACAACGAATCTAAGGATAATGGGTAAACACCTTAAAACACACTTTTTATTTTATTTTGTAGGTGGGTGATTAAATATCATTATGGTTGCTTAAGAATTGAAGAGGGTGATTTCATAACTCATGCAGTATCTTTATTTCACTAGATGCTTACAGAGTATATTACACAAATGCTCTTAGATGGTGGTATTCATTGTGATATGAGGAGTCCTTTGACACTTATCAATCCTTTTTCAGATATGTTTGCTTGAATATTTTCAAAAAGAGATCCATAATGCATATTTTGGACAGGTGGGAATTGCAAAGGTTCATGAGCACCATGTTATGCTCTTCCTTAAGATTAAACAAAGACTTAAAATACAAATTTCACGTTCCTGTATTTTGTTAAAAATAGTGGTTAGAATTTTGTGTGGCTCTCTGATTTCACATTCCTTAGAGTTCTACATTTCTTACTCTTCAGACAGTATAAAACTGTAATGCTAGCCTCCGTTGGCAATATTAAAACACATATGCAAAATGGTTCGCAAGAATAAAATGACATTCTCAAATATATTTGGATATGAAGGAGGCAAATAATGACATCACAATATATGGCATACCATAAAATAAAATAATAGTAGAATATTAAGATTATAAAATGAAACAATATAAAAGATATTGAATGTAAGAAGATTAAAACAAGATGAAGCCAGCTAAGAACTAAGAACAAGTTTAAATGATACTAGAGCAAAAGTATCAACAAGTAAGAACACATCTGCAAGAAAATAGCTCTAATAACAAAATAACAATAGAAATTGTTCAAGATCCAAGTCCTGCCTACAAGGTAGTATCCCTTCATCCTTAATTTGTTAAGGATTGGATTGGGACTATTGCTTAGTATATTTGATAGGAGGTCCAGAATTACCAGAGCTGCAGTACTCATAGAAAAGTCAATTTTAGGCTTCAGAGGGGAAGCACCAAACTGTCTGTAATTAATTATTTTTTGCCTTAAAATGATTAAAATAATAACCCGAAGCACCTTAACTGCATTTAGATTTTGAATTTAATGAAGAAATCACCTTCTAAAAAGTAAATATGCCCAGGGGAAAACGTTTTTACATATCAATAACTAGTTGGAAACATATTTTAAAAATATTGATTAACAGTGATATGCGCATATCCAGTATATGTGACATAATTAAGGAAATATTTTCTTTTGACACAGATATATTAGATATATCACATACACATATGAAACAAGCTCTTCAGAAGCATTCTTATCTTTTTTTAAACTTTTTGGTCATTATGTTCCGCAGGTAGAATATTATGTATCTGAAAAAAGTCAACCAACAAACTTTTTGAGTGTCCCGGATCCTTGTGCGCACACACACACACACACACACACACACACACACACACACACACCTGTATCTCTATCTCTATCTCTATCTCTATCTCTATCTATCTCTATCTCTATCTCTATTTCTCTGTCTATCTATCTATCTATCTATCTATGTTTTTTTATGTTTTCATGGGTATTTATATGTATGGTATTCAGCTTTGTTCAGGTTTTTTCCCACGTCTTTATAGTTGTGCTTTTAAAGTTGTAGCAACATTTCGTAGAATCTCATCTGCCATCGTCAGGGTCATGTATTGGGTTCATCTTCGTCATGTGTGTCAGGCTTTCGCAGCCATTCTTTTTAAATTTGGCACTGACCTCATGCTTTGTTAGAATGGTTTTTTCTTCATCCTGATTGGTTGGAAGTCTTGGTCTGTGTGTATTGGTCTTGGAGTTGGCTGTGTTCTGCTTGATTGGTGTTTCTGGTATCTTCTGTCTGTTTTGTAGTGTTTTTTTGTCTTGATTAGCTGACAACCTTGTGTTTCCTGTATTGGGGTTTGGCTTCGGGTGAATGACCAGCTATCATTTATTAGGAAGCTAGGTTTCATATGGGTGGCTGGTTGGTGTGTGTTTGGGCTAGAGGTATCTGGCTGGGTGGGGGGGGGTGTCTGTTTGTGCCAAGATGTTTGCTTGGCTTGTGGTGTGGAGCTTTTTTGTTTGTGAGTGCAGACTTTCAGATAATAGATGGTCTGGTGGAATCATCTCTTCTCTTCATGCTTTCAGGTCTTTTTTCAATCTCTATGGCTTCTCTGATAATTCTGTGGCTTGGGTTTTCTATAGTGGCTAGGGTTTTGGTGCCATTGAAGTTAATGCTATGACTTGTGGCTTTCATGTGTTGGACTAGTGAGGAGGTGTGTGTGTTCCAGCTTTTTTGCTGCATTTTTGTGTTCATCTAGGCGGGTACTTATTGTTCTATTGGTCTGTCCAATCTATGTGGCCAGGCATGATGCACAGCGGACTTCATACATGCCTTGATTTTCCAGGTCAATTTTATCTTTGGGGTTTCTAAGGATGGCTGTTATTTTTCTGTCTGTTTTGAAGGCAGTCTTGATGTGATGCCTGTGTAGTATCTTGCTGATTTTGACTGTAGTACCTCTTATGTAGGGCAGGACAGCTGTTCCATAGGTCTGTTCATCTTCTAGGTCTCCATTATGTCTTAGTGTGTTTTTGTGGATCAAGCCAGTGATTTTGCTTTTGTGGAAGCTGTTGGCTGTCAGTACTTTAGTCAGGGTGCATAGTTCAGTCTTTATGTGTGTGTTGTCTGCCAGGAGTTTGGTTCTGGCTATTAGTGTTTTGGCCATGGAGTTTATCTGTGCTGGGTGGTGGTGGGATTGGGCGTTGAGGTAGAGGTTGGTGTGTGTTTTCTTCTGGTATATGGTGTGTCCTAGTGTGCCCTCTGTTTCTTTGTAGATTATACATCTAGGAATTGTAGTTGTTTGTTTGTTTCCATTTCCATGGTGAACTTGATTTGGGGGGGTGTGCTATTTAGGTGTGTTAGGAAATTGTTTAGGTTTTCTTTTCCATGGGGCCAAATCACAAATGTGTCAGTGATGTATCTTAACCATAGTTTGGGTTTGTGGGTGGCATTAGCCAGGGCTCTGGATTCAAATTCTTCCATGAACAGGTTTGTAATGACGGTGACAGTGGTGATCCCGTAGGGGCTCCTTCAATTTACTTGTATCTTTGTTCTTTGTATATGAAATAAGTGTTGGTTAAGCAGTGTTCTGCTAGTTCCATGAGGTGTTTAGCTGGTCGGTATTTATTTTTGATGGTTTCAAGGGTTTCTTTTATCGAGACTTGAATGAATAGTGAAACCACATTGAAACTTACAAGCAGATCTTCTTGTTCCACGTGTAGATCTTTGATCATTTCCAAGAAGTGGTATGAGTTTTGTATATGTGAAGTTGCTGTTTCAGTGTGGGGCTGTAGCTGTTTTGCTAAGTGTTTAGCTAGGTTTTGTAATGGTGCTCCTCTGGAGCTGACTATGGGTCTGAGAGGTATGCCTTCTTCATGTATTTTTGGGAGGCTGTATAGTTTGGGGCATCTGGAAGATTTTTCTCTTGGGATGATCATCTGTTGGATCTCTTTGCTCATGTGGCTGGTTATAATTTTCTTCTTGGTTATTTTTTCCAGGTATGTGGTTGGGTCCGTGTTTATGGGTTTGTATGTGGAGTCTTGGAGTAGGTCTGTCAATTTTGTTTCATAGTCTTTTCTATCCATTACTACTGTGGCATGTCTGCTGGAAGTATGATTATGCTGCTATCCTTTTTTTAGGGCTTGCAGCACTTTTAGTTCTTCTTTGTGCAAGTTGCTTTTGGGTGGTTTGCTTGTGCATAGGATGTTAGTAACTTGGTGTCTTATTCTATCAGCTTCATCTGTATTTAATTTAGTTAGGCTGGATTCTACTGCATATATGATGGATTCTGTGGGGATTCTTTTGGGTGCTATAGCATAATTGAATCCTTTGGTTAGGACATCTGTTTCTGTTTTGGTGAGTTCTCTGTTGGAAATGTTATATACTAATTGTTTCAGATGTTGTGAGTTTTTGGGGGCTTTCTTGTCATGTTCTAATTTCTTTAGTTTCTTCAAGAGTTTGTCATTTTTGTAAGTGGTTTCATTTATACACACACACACACACACACACACACACACACACACACACACACACATATATATATATATATGGATCTTTGGTTGTTCGGGTTTTCTCCCGCGTAAGATTCGAAGTATCTAGGCAACGTTTCGATGAAGTCTCATTCATCATCTTCAGGCTTCTGTCTCCGGCTCTGTGCTTCTCAGAGTGATGTGAGATTGCAGCTGCTTCTTCCTTTTAACTGCTAGTGGGGGTGGGACTTGATTGGGTGGGGGCTTGGCTGTGTTCTGATTGGGTGGGGGTGTGTTCTCATTGGTAGGGGGTTTGGCTGTGTTCTGATTGGTTGGGGGGGTAGCCGTGTTCTGATTGGTTGGAGGCGTGTTCTGTTCAGGTGGGAGCTTGGTTGTGCTCAGGTTAGTCTTAGTTGCTGGGGGATTTCAGTTGGTGAGCTGTGATCTTGCTGTTTGGCTTCGAGTTCGTGGTCGTGCTGCATCTTCATAGTGGGTGTCGGTTTGCTTCATGTATGGCTCGGAGGGGTTTGAAGTGG